>OMLC01036084.1:0-16164 GCA_900302585.1 Regalecus glesne
AATAATAAGTCAAGTCAAGTCAATTTTATTTGTATAGTCCATTATCACAAACTGACAATTTGTCTCAGTGAACTTTATACCAACATAATATCCTGTCCTTAGACCCTCACATCAGATAGGGATCAACTCCCTTAAAAAACCCTTTAACAGGGAGAAAAACAGGAAGGAACCTCAGGGAGAGCAACAGAGGAGGATCTCTCTCCCAAGATGGACAGTAATGCAATGGATGTTGTGCACACATAATAAAACACAATTTACAGCATACAACATTATCAGGATAACAGAATTATAATCTAATTAAAAAAGGTAAAGTAATAATAATAATAACAATAATGATAATCTCCATGACATCTGTCACCACCCTACAATGCTGTGATTGCAACTAGTCATATGAAACCATCCTTAGTTGTTTGGTATCCATTGTATTGGTTATAAAGACGGGGATGTTTGCAGTCAGCTTAGACTGAAGATGTCAGCTGTTTGGGTGTATCTGAATAAACCTCTGATCCAATTGAACCAATTTACCTTTTTTGTGACACTACTGTTGATTTACTATGGCCCAACCCCCTGCTGTAAATGGTAATGCTAATGGACTTGCTCTTCTATCACGGTTTTCTAGTGTAGCAACCATTCAAAACACTTTACAATGAATACCTCGCATTTACCAAGTCCCACAGCGAGATATGTAACACCTGGTTGGTGCACGTCCCACGGCTGTGCCACCACAGCTCAAAAATATTACCAAACCTTCTTCTAACTTCTGCCTCTCAAGGGTCTTCATGGAATGAACTTATTATGGCAATTCTTTACATAAACCCACATGGATTTAAATGCTTTTTCGGATCTTGTCAGAATTTTCTTTTTGCTGTTTTACTGTAATGATATGGTATCAAAATTCATGTTTAATCTTTTTGTCTTCATTCTGTCACAGCAACTCCATGGAAGTTTGCGATGCTGGCACTATCCTTTTTTTGCCTCCTTGTGGGCTTCATGTTGCTTGGAATGGGCTCAATGGCTAGCAAGTATGGATTCTATTGGTGTAAATTAAAATATCAATGTCACAATCTACAGTGTGAACGTATGCACCCTGAAATTCGTTGTGTATATTTTGGTTCTTCCAATAAATTCAATTCTTATCTTATTTTCCATAGAAACAGAAAAAAGATTGCCAAGTACAAGGCTGCTGCTTTGGCCGAGAAACCTGAGGCTGAAGAACTGAAAGTCATTGGAGAGGCTAGACACAATCCTGAGCTTGAATATACATTTCAAACCAGCAGTCAACCCAAGAACCTAGTACAAGGACTTATGTTGTCTCCATTGAACAGAGAGATTGAGGGGCAAAAATCAGGGGACATTTTGGTGACTTGTAAAGGTGGGGATATCTGTGGCTTGTATTCAGACCCTGCAGTAAAGATTGACCAGTTAGAAAAAGAGGAGGAAGAAGAGAAGATGGAGGGTGATAAAGGAGGGGAGGTAGAGTCTGAGATGGCTGTGCAAGTACGACTGGATTAAGGAGTGTGAGATTTAATATTTAGACAATACTGCTGCATAAAAGGTTCCAGATGTATCCAGCATGTAAGACTGTTTCCAACATATGTTCTCTTTTAAACATACTCCAATTCAGAGTTGGTTGTACAGAGCTGTTAGCACCTAACATCACCCATATGTAGTGACATAACTTAGAAGAGGTGCTTTATCGTTTTCTAACAGTCTTAATTGTCATCACATGATTTCCAGATCATTCAATTGAATTTTTTTATTAAATCAGCATGAGTTGCGGACGATTAGTGGTTTGATCCCCTTCAGAAAGTATGTTGAAGTGTTGCTGAGCAAGGCACTTGAACCCCTGACTACTTGGGACTACAGATGAAAACTAGCTTGTGGCTAAATCGGGTATATTTACATTTGACTCTAAATGTTCATTAATATGCACTATCTCTATAAAAAATGATGTTTGATTTGATATAATAGGGTGATCTTATACAAAGAAGGGGATACCAGGGCCTACATTCATAAAGTATGTCAGAGCAGAGAAATATCTTAAGTATCAAAACAATCACTGATGTAAAGTGGCTCCTACCTTTACTCCGAGGAGTAAGAGAATTTCAATAAACAACTTAACATTTAAGAATGCTTCTAATCCAGAGAATATTTAGGACACTCTGGGGTGCCCTAAACTAGTTAGGATGAAAGATCATTGTGGTTGGCCTGTTTGCACATTTCCCAAGCTTAGGGGGATTAAGGCTAGATGCCCTTTTCCTGACACCTCACAGTGGGACCAAACCCATTACACCCGACTTGGAAGCGCACTCTACCACTGCACCACCTCAGCCCCATCCATGTAAAAAGCCAGTTCTCTGTATGTTGTAGGTGTCATTGAGGTAACACACATGTGTCATTGTACCCACACAAAATGAGAATGCATATCTAAATGGAAAACTATAGCATCATCAATAGGCTGTTGATGGTGACTAGAACATACTGGGGGTCTGCGCATGATGCGTGAAGACTTGATCTCCGTGACCTCAAACTCATTTCAACCAGTATGTGGAAGGTCATCACATGCCTGCCACCTTGATGATCGAGGGGACCCTGGGTAGAGTGCAAGCCTGGAAGTCAGGTGTTGCGGGTTCGTATCCTGCCCTTTAGCTTGGTAAATGTGGGGCATTCATTGTAAAGTGCTTTGAGTGGTCACTAGACTAGAAAAGCACTATAGAAGAAAAAGTCAATTTATCACTTACCCCCAATATTGTTGATTAAGGACCATGTTCCCCTGCTCTGTTACAACCTATTTACAGCACACACAAAATTTGGGTCGGTGATCGAAAAGAAATAGTCTATACCCACAATTAAGTATTTAGTTATATACTATTCATCGGCTCAATATTACATCAAATCATAATGCATTGGAAATTTACTAGGTTATTCTTAGCTTTTTTATGTGCTTTGAGGGCACACAAAACCAACTGGAGTGTTACAGAGGGGGCAACAGGGCACTGGATGATGCAACTTTTGTGATGAAAAGATATGAGCTATTAGGCCTATGAGCTGGGAATTGTAAATGATGAATATGATGTCACATACATTTTCCAATTTTTAATAGTTTTTAGTAGCCTAGGATGTGAACCACTCAGGTATCAAACAAAAAACTAATTTAAAGATGTCTCAAAACTTGTTCAATCTTTTCCCCCTGAACTTTGCATACAGATGAACTAATAGAACTTTTCTGTTATAAGCTGATAAGATCACAAAAAGGTAAGTTGGTTCAACTGGATAAATTGTTTATTCAGAAATGTTTATTCAGAGAAAGGTGAGACCTGTTTGAGTTATGAAACATTTCTAAATAAACTTCTTATCCAGTTGAACTGATTTACCTTTTTTGTGTTTTAATTACCTAGATTTATGAGCATGGATCAAGACAAGGTGATAAAGAGTGACTTTTTTTAAATCCCTCCGAGTGTCCTTTCTAAGAGTAATCCTGAGATGCTTTATGAACATGGACTCAGTTGGATATCTTATCATATAATACATTTTTTAAAACTATAACTTTGTTCAAGAAAAGAAAAAAACAACTAAAAATACAAAATATGCAAGCTCTCTGTCGAAACCATATTTTGCCTATGTAAATGAATCCCACTGCAGTGAATGGTATAATGCATTGTTAATTCCCCTACAACTTTCAATCTTGCTGAATAAATTTACACCATGCTTTATCAATTACATTCAATTTGCATTTAGTCCACCAATCCTGAGTATATAAAATATTCAGTGGCAACTGCCCCCCCCCAGTAACAGTCATTTTAGGCCATAAGACAAAACATTCTCAGGCAAATAAATCTTATCCTTAACCTTCTGTACCCATGTACCTTCACCTGTGTAGCTTTCCTCCCACGTTGATAGACCTGTATTGAATTTCTCTCATGGATCCTTGAAATTTCACTTCTAACTTGGACGCAGCAGTTGAATCAGGAGATTTTAAACCCTTTGAGCAGTGTGTGTTGGGGCTCTGTGTTTGCTCTGGGCCCTGGATGACTTGACTGTGACCATCTTAGCAGTTGTGGGTATCGGTAGCTCCTTATAGCATGGAGTTTTGAAGGGGGGCATAGTAGAGATGCTGACCAGATATTTGTCCTCACTGATGTAGAAGGGTTGTAATGGATGGCTCATATCCCCTTCCTGCCTGCCCCCCCTCACGGCCTCATGAAAAACATACTGCACTGACAGAAAATCTAGACAGGCTAACACCTCAAAGAACAAACAGGCAAATCGAGCTGCGAGTGCTGAGCCATCAGATGTACTTACTTGCCTAAGAAAGAAAAAAGCAGTTAACAGTACTCATGTAGAAAGCATGTGCAGTCCATCAACTCATGATGAGTCTTAAAGTACAATTCTTAAGTAAAGTGCAGGGTCTCCTTGAAGATACTCATGACTTTGCAGCTTATTAGACACATGAGTGCTGGACTGTTTTTTGGGACACCCTATCTTGTCCATAAGAATTACCTTTACTTCTTAACACAACTATAATAGACTGATAAATAATGTGTTTCAATAGAATATTATTTAGATCTTACCATTTTTCTTTGCAAACTACAAAACTGAAAGAACAATAGACAAAGGTACTATGTGGTGAATGATGAAATACTACATCCACTTAATACACTATTGGCTCCTTTCTGAACCTGTCTAAACCACCTTTGGTGGAAATTATTTTCAACCCGTTTTTTAAAAAATCATTTGGAGAAAGAAAACAGTCATCTAGTCAAAACCTGCTTTTCATACTATGGAGACACTTTGACCATGAAGCTGAGTATTGCATGAGAATACACAAATACTGTCAATTTGTAGATCAGTGTTAATAAAACATTTGAGAGCATTTTTGCCACTTAATTGATTAGTAACAGAAAATCAAAATTACTTATACATTTAAAAACAGGCAAATGTCTCCAAATGTTTAATGAGGACAGATCACCATAACCACAACCACCACACGACACACACACTCTACAAAGCTGTATCTTTGCATATCTAGCTTGTTTCCCAGGAGGAGGATGCAAATGTCCTGCTGTATGCCTTTATTATGAAGGGCTACTATCGCCAGGTATTGCTGGGAGTCCTCAAAACTCAACCTGTTATCGATGCTGTGGACTACTAAGAAGGCGTTTGGCCAGGTAAAGTCAACACGCTTTTCTGCAGGACCGGGGATCGAACCCGCATCCTTCCGATTGCTAGGCGATTGAAAGGTTGCAGGTTCGATCCCCGGTCCTGAATACAGAATGTCAAGGTGTCCATGAACAAGACACTTAACTCCTAACTGCTCCCCGAGCCCCATATGTTGGCAGCTCACTGTTCCTATACAATAGGTTGGGTCAAAAATGCAGAGAACAAAGTTCCCCTTGCGGGACTGATAAGGGAATCATTTATTTATTTTATTCATTTAAATAGATCATGGAGCGTAATAGTTAAAAACGGAGGTCCCGGAGCTTGCTCCGGCACAAATTAAGCACTGGTTATAACCCATATTTTCATAATCCAGGTAAAAGAATAACAAAAAAGGTAAATCTGGATAAGAAGTTTATTCAGAAACATTTCATCACTCAAATAGGTGACAATCAGTCTCATAAGTCTGTTCTGTTGGATTTATAAATCAAACGAGACGTAAAACTAATCGTTTACTCTTTATTCACTGGTGTTGCACACTGACACACCCGTGGAACTCCAGCGTCTCCAACCCACCGACTACCGGGTAGGTGCACATGCTCAACCCTACAGTGAGTGCGGAGAACTGAAATTCTATCGCGATTAACTCATAACATTACACAATCGACGTTGATCACGGTGTAATTTTGCGAGCCCTCTCTCTGTTGTCAGCCTATGGGGGGTTTTACAGACCTGTTATTGTTACCAATGTGAACTCACTGGATAACCAAAATTCCCAACACTGCAGCTAGAGGTCCTCTTTTCCCCTTTGCTTACACTGATAATTTCACCTCATGGGACTAATAAAAGCATATCGTATCTCATATCATTTGATAAACAATTGTCTTTTCTGTCTTGGGACTACACATCTAATTTATTTGCAGTTAAACATGCACAGCAGAAAATCACATCTAAGTTAGAAATCTGATGCGATTTTCTTCTGTGCCTGATTGTGCATAAACTAAAATAATAGATTGACTGAGGAAGTCACCTGGTGAGTGACGAAACGTTTCCAAAATAAACTTCTGATCCATTTGAACTGATTCACCTCTTTTTTTGTAAAATACTAAATGTATATCATTTGGTAAAATAAGACTTGTTTTGTCCTCTAAGAACCACCGTACCTTTAGCTACCTGTATGGCTATGCTAGGTTTCACAAAAGAGGTGAATTTGTTCAGCTGGATCAGAGGTTCATTACAGAAACGTTTCGTCACTCACCAGGTGACTTCTCTTGACTTCTTCATTGAGCATGCATCAAGACTATGCTAGGTTGTTTTACAGCAGATATACATGGGCAGCCAGGTTGTGAGGTTCACATGCACGTCGCTGTGTCTTCTCGGTTCACAGAGTATAATACAACTAGTTGAAAGTTACCCGTCGGTGTGATCTCTGACTCACACACACACGGACGGGTTTTTACATGATGTCAGAAGAGGGATTTTCTTCTCAATTTAACATCATAAACTGTGATAACCAAACTTGAGAGACATTTCTCTGTACACAGCGCACCACACACCCTCTTCTCTGATCATGCTAGGGATACATCTGTCAGCAGTTCAAAGACTTGGCCAAGCAATGGAATTGCTTACATACCACCAGCAGCCCAGAGTTCCCCCAGTCCAATGGACTGACAGAGAGGGCGGTCCGATCGGCCATGCAGTTGATGGAAAAGTCCCAGAGAGAGGGGACCGATGTTCTCCTTAATCTCCTGAACCTCACAAACATTCCCCGGGATCAAACATTGGGCTCCCCTGCTGAACGTCGAATGTCACAACAAACACGAGCAGCCATTTCAGTCAGCACCAGATTTCTGGAACCAGCCCCAAAGAACACAGCAGGTCCACGCACGAATCCACGACAAAAGACTTGCACTAAAACGTGTGCAGTCGCCCCCTGCAGACTCTGAGGGAAGGACAAGTGGTTCGTATGCAGAGCCCAAAAGGATATGATAGACTGGGTACTGTGATGGAAAAGTGCAAGGAGCCACGTTCCTATATTATCCAGTCCAACGGCGGCACATGCAGGAGGAATCGCCGCCACATCCTTCCTGTTGCAGAACCACCACCACCACAGTTCCGTGCAGAGGATGTGGACTCCCAGAACACCAGCCCCACCACGGCGTCCAGTGCTCCCCACGTACCACAAGCACCTCTCCCAAACGTTGTGCAGTCGCAACACACATCACATCTCCGGCCCAAACACCCAGCACACTCCCCCACTGATAACAGCACCGCACAATAGATGACACGCTCAGGCCGCATTTGTAAGCCAAATCCAAAATATGTGCAATGAACGGAGTGGCTGTTGAGAAAATGGACTGTAAATGACTGTAAAAAAAGGAAATAAGTGTGTTTTTTAATATCCACCTGCTGATATTTTGTTTATATATGAGGTGTAAGCTAAAGGGAATATTGTAGATAATTTGGTAAAATGAGACTTGTTTTGTTCTCTAAGAGCCACCGTACCTTTAGCTACCTGTGTGGCTAGGTTAGGTTGTTTTACAGCACATGTAAACAGGCAAGCCAGGCTATGAGGTTCACATGCACGCTGCTGTGTCTTCTTGGTTCAGAGTATAATAAAACTAGTTGAAAGTTACCCATCGGTGTGATCTCTGACTCACACACACACACACAGACAGGTTTTTACACTAGAAGCTCATGTTTTATTCATTCAAAATACTTTGATGCAAATTAAAATTCAGTTAAGTTAAAAATCTATCTATCTTTTCATCCATCATGATCATCATCTATCTGTCTTAAAGGTACCATATGCAGCTTTAATCACAAATATCAATTGATGTGCTGCCCCAGATTATATAGCTTCAAGCTAATTTGCATCTGCAGACCTGCAGTCAGGTCAAATCAAAAAAAGATTATAGAACATAAAGAGCACTTAGGAGCAATGCTATATTTCATTAAATACAGTACTGATTTTACAGACTGGCAATAAAGATAACATATTCAAACCCATAGAATCGAGTAGAATACATACATATTGTATACTTTCATAATCCAGTAGCCACCCTAGCCTTTGAAAAGTAATCTACTGTAACCATAAAGAAAGACCCTAAATTCAAAATACCTAAACTATTTCTTTAATAGCAGTGATGATGTGATTCGAGATGTTTATTGTTGCTCTGGTTGTACAAGTACAATCATGTAAAATCAGTCATTTACTCTGAAAGGTGATGAACCAAAATCACAACATTTTGAATGTCTAAAATATATAAATTGTTTACCCGGCCTTTTACAGACTCATAATGTTATAAATCTATCAAAGATTCTGGCAGAGGTAGAATATCTATCCATTCATTCATTGTTAATAACTTATCTGAAGTTAGGTCGTAGGGGAACTGGAGCCTATGCCAGCAATTATTGGGCGAAAGATTGGGAAACACTCTAGAATGCTGCTAATCCAACACAGGGCAGAACAGTTAGGGGAACAATGTCTCGCTCAAGAACACTTTGACACGATTCTCTGTAGGTTTGGGGATCAAAGTTGCAACCTTCCAATTGCCAAATGACTACTCTACCCGCTGAGCTATGCCGATCCAGTAATGGAATATCATCTCGTAAAATCATAGCACGCAACAAACCACTGAAATAGTAGCACTCACATCATGTGACTTCAGCATAAAGCCTATTGTTTTCAGTTTGACTCAACGAGACCAAGGACAAATGCTGGTATTTTCAGCTGTCTGGAAACTGGGACAACAAAGAATATAGATCATCCACACACACAAACACCCATCATATTTTCTTTCAACAGGTCATCATAATATATCACCACTGTGTCACACATTCGTCGGCTATGTATGATATGTTTAGCCCAGTCTATTCTGGTAGCACAGAAAAAAAACACAGTGAACATCCTGTCACTTAAATCCGGTCTGGAAAAGGAATGTATATTCATGTTGCCTCTCTCTACATTGCTTGAAAGGAAACTGCAACCATGACAAAGGGGTATGATTTGGTAATTTTTATTTGTTAAAATATTAATGTTACTCAACTCCTAGTAGGATTTTGTGGCATATCTCTGAAAATCTATGTGAGAGCAGTGATGGAGACAGGCAGCTGCCCATGTTCAGGGACTGCCAGCCAGGAGCAGCAAATGTGCACGCCACTGGATTTGCTGGTGAGGGATAGAGTGAGTGTGAAGATAGATGACAGCATTTATGTTGTGGACAAAGCCTTTCTCACTCAGAACTGTGAGTACTTCAGAGCACTTTTTCAGTCAGGAATGAAAGAATGTCAGCAGGAGGAAATCCATATGAAGTGTCCAGGAGCTGTTGGCTTTCATGTGATGCTTCGTATTCTGAATGGTGAACGTCCTATGCTGAGTAGTAATGAGATTGTAGAAGCCATTGAATGCACTGCTTTTCTCCAGGTCAACACGCTCACAAAATACCTGATCAATATCACCAGCTCTGAAAACTGTTTATTGATGTATAACACAGCTGCCACCTATGGTGTGTGGGAGCTTTTCCGCAGCTCAGCGTTGTTCATAAGGGACATATACTCTGATCTGGAGGAAGGTATTCACACCCTATCCAGAGAGTTGGTGGAATACATTGAGTCTCTTATTCCAAGCTCTTACATGGTAGTATGTAGCCATTCACCGGCCATTGAAATGCTTCAGGATTTTCAGAGAACAGTCTGCTATTTGGATGAAGGAAACAAAGAATGGAAAGTCGTGACTCATCTGCCCAATAACACTAGCACTACCATGGCTGGTGTGGCTATTCTTGACAACAAGCTTTACATAATTGGAGGAGTCCATGATGTGAGTAAAAAGGTAGTGGATGCCGGCTTCTGCTACAACCCAGAAACAAATACCTGGTGCATCATCCCCAGTCCAAAACAACTGCGTTACAATTTCACTCTCATCGGTCATGACGACTGCCTGTATGCCATAGGTGGGGAGTATAACAGGAAAACCATGTCATCTGTGGAGAGATACAGAGTATCAAATGGAACCTGGAGTTTTGCCTCTCATCTCCCATGTCCAGCAGCCTCTTTGGCCAATGCTAAAACAATGAACAGAATCTTTATTTGTATCTGGATGGCCAAGGGTGCAACAAATATACATGAATATGTGCCTGAAAAAGACCAGTGGGTTCTGGTCACCACACTGATTCGCGAGCAGAGCTATGCCCTTTGTATGGTGGCTCACAAAGAAAACTTGTATGTGATGCGCAATGGACCTTGTGATGACTTTTTGCTGTGTGTGATGGACTGCTACAACTTGACCTCAGGACAGTGGACAGCCATGCAAGGTCAGTATGGGAACAATAAAGGCTCTCTCCTCACTGCTGTAGTGAGAGGGGACTCTGTATTCACACTCAGCCGAATGGTAACCACAGAATACACAATACAGGACAACAAGTGGAAAACCAAGAGAGAGATGAAGGGCTTTGGAAGGATTGGATCTATGTACACATTTCTGATGAGGCTACCAAAGTCTACAGTCTCATGTATGGGAGATGCAGCGGCTCTTGCTCATACCCAAAACTATGGGGGCGTTTTTGACAGTGCGCAGTCTTCAATGCAATGCTTTGAAAAATTGTAGAAATGATGGGTTTGTATCTTGCCATGTAAATTGGTAAATGTGAGGTATTCATTGTAAAACGCTTTGAGTAGTTGTCAGACCAGAAAAAAACCATTATATAAGTGGTCTGCTGAGGAAGCAGCATCTCGGCTACAGATAGGAAGACAGTCAATAAACTAATCAGGAAAGATAGCTCTGTCCTGGGATGCCCCCACAACACTGGTGGTAGTAGGAGAATAGAGGATGATGACTGAGTTGTCAACCATGATAGACAAAGGATCCCATCCCATGCAAGGCCCCTGTACTGCACTCGACAGCTCCTTCAGCAACAGGTTGCTGCATCCATGCGACCAGTGTTTGAAGGAGCATTATTGCAGGTCTTTCCTTCCTGCAGCTGTCAGACTATAACCAGCACTACTCTCCCAGTAGACCACATACACACCAATACAAATAAATAGACTTGATACCAGTCGGTATTTCCGCATTTAATTTCAGTTTGCAATAAAATATAAATAAACAACTTGAACTGCCAAGTTGTTTTTTCCCCCTGCCCATGTACAACTTTTAACTTTGCTGATATAACACTGCAAATCCCCCCACCCCATGGGACTAATAACGGCATACCTTATCTTATCTTTTAAGAATAAATCATTTTACCATTTATACAGACAAAAACTTTGGTCAATAGTATCTTTTTAAGGAGAAAGAGCTATCATGTTATGCCAAATGGTCTGTTTCAATACTGAGGTACTGTCAAATGGAAAACATATTTGAATACAGACTGAGTTCTGTTCTGACCTTGCTCTTAATGGAGGATGACATAGTATCTTTATCTGTTTTACAGTAAACAAGCCTTATATATAACAATGAGTTGTAAGAGGTATTTGTCAATAGATGATATTGTCACAATAGTTAAAAGACAGAAAACTGTTATGAGCATTTCTACAAGTGATGAAATATAAAAACTCCTAAGAAATAACAAGTAGCTTGTCCATCTTTTGTCTCCAGAAGAGTATCATTTATCCTTTGAATGATATCCTCCAAATCCTGAACTGTTTATTTCAATCCCCGATCTTTCCAGAAAGAACCTGATGTAAAATCCATTTTGAGCTGGTAACTAGTGAGCTTACATTACAAGCTATTTTTTTGAAAACTGCTAGTTGCAGACCTAGTAAATAGACTTATTTTTTAATAGTGTTTCTCTTGTCTAGCAACCGCTATAGATGGACCAGCTGTTCCAAAACATGCTCAAGTCTGTCACAAAAAAGGTGAATTAGTTCAACAGGATCAGAAGTTTATTCAGAAACGTCTTAATGCATGCTCAATAATCCTGGTATGGAAATCACAAAAAGAGGGGAATCAGTTCAGTTTACTCATATACGTTTCGTCACTCACCAGGTGAGTGACGAGGACGAACAGAGGAAGACCAAAGAGGTTTATTGATGTGATCTGGAGGACATACAGTTGGCATGTGTGACAGAGGAAGCTGCGGAGGACAGGATGGGATGGTGATGTATGATCTGCTGTGTTGACCCCTAACTGGTGCAGCAGAAAGTATTAGTAGTGTCTGTAGTGTAGTGTAGTGTAAGAGGCAAAATAAACTAATATGCATTAGACATTTTTCATGCAATAATAAGCAGCATACTGTTTGAATATGCAAATTTGTGTGTGTGTGTGTGTTTGTATGTGTGTGTGTGTGTGTGTGTGTGTGTGTGTGTGTGTGTATGCATGTTAGCTATCATGCCACACTCATCATCAGTTCTTCCAAGGCCCTCTCATAATGGTTCTCATGGACAAGAAGCACTTCTTTGATGGCATTCTGTTGAAAACCCATCTCATTGAACTGACTCTGAAGATGAAGGAACTCCTCAGCCTGAACAATAAAACGTATCTCTTTTGAATTGTTTGTACATATTCAGTTCAATTTCTCTTTATTTGAAATATAGTCAATTAGTTCAATGCTTTGTAATGAGGATACTAGTTTACCTTTATTTCACAATTTTGGAACATCTCCAGAGCCTCCTCCACCTGGGATTTTTCATAACCCAGCTCACAAAGGTGGTCAAAAGCAATAATGTAACTCAAGATCTGAAAATAAATAAATAAAACGATTTAATGAAAATGAGACATTTTGACTTACTTGACTGTTTTCAAAAATTTATATGTGAAGGTATTTTGATGCATTTGAACTTGTTTATTTAAATAGGGACAGTGAATATAAATTACCATTAGTGTTAAATGTAAATATGCAGATTTAGCCACCAGGCTAATTTTCATCTGGTATCCCATAGGAAAATAAAACCGGCACATATTACCTAAAACTCATTCTATACAATAACAACATAATACCTAAAATCCTTCAACATATGTATATTACCTAGTACATACTAGTAGCCATACCACCTAAAACTCATTCTACATAATAAGTCCAAAACATAACGTCAAGTTGATGTTAAAAGAAATCATCATAAACCCTCAAGTTCACATAATTCAGGGTACATAAAAACAGAATGGAGTTGCTCACTTGAAACTCACTCTGCACAATATACAAGCTGTTACACATGAAATCCACTCTTATCCATAAAGTGCATATGAAACCTCAAAAATTTTAAATATAGATTATGGGAGATGTTTTGATTGTTCAGAGACCATGTTTTGAATATTTTTGTAAATTAAGCAAGGGTTGATAGATCCCTTATAACACTTGATATTGTGTTACATGTCTGCAAAACTCAATATGAAAACACTGACTGATGAAACTAGGCCTGAGAACTGAGCCACCAAAAATGTTATCAGAAGTTGCAGGTGTTGAGTTAAATGCTCTAGTAGTTTTCTATGTGAAACGTATTATCCTTTCCATTTCATAGTGATCGGTGAGAAGTTAAAACAAGAAGCACCATATGAAAGCAGTCAGCTCCAATACAATGATGACAATGATAATGTGTAGCTCAACTGGTGAAGCATCTGGTGTTCTGGTGACATCTGTTATCAGTATGGCACTAGCATACTGTTGGGGCACTAACATACTGTTGGGGCTAAGGCTTTTGCTTCATCGGCCACCCATAATGTAATGTGATGCAGTCATTCATTCACACACGGTAAAGACTCCCACTACAGCCTGGGAAATAAAATGAAATATCTTCTTTAAATGTTGTCACTAAGATTAAGAACTAATTTGAGATCATCGGAGTGAAATGTAATAAATGAGAGCATTATGACCTCCGCCTTCACATACTGACCAATGTGAGAGAATATTACTCTGATTATCTAAGTAATGAGTTGATTTCAGTTAATGACGTCTTATGTGCAAATGCACCATCTGCTACGTCTCCTCTTGATGACTGGTAGGGAGGGAAAAGAGGGGAGAGATAGTGAGGAATTCAGGCAGGGAGAATCAGAGGTGAACTCTTAATCCTTTCTTAAATAGACTGTTGACCTTGTAAAACTGAGGTCTAGGACAGATCAGAGAGGGACAGTTTTGTGTTAGTACTGTGGGATTTATAAGCATAAAAAAATAACAAATAATTAGGGTAAATAAGCAATTGTGCTTTGATTCATCCTCTTTGCTCTCCAAAGTCTCTTAAGCTTCCTTGACTATCCATCCATCGTCAACCGCTTATCGGAAATTGGGTCGCAGGGGAACTGGAGCCTATCTCCGTTCTCATTGGGTGAAAGGCGGGGTACACCCTGTATAGGTCACCAGTCTATCACAGGGCAGAGCAGTTAGGGTAACATGGTCTTGCTCAAGGAGACCTCAACACGATCCTCTGCAGGTGAGGGGATTGAACTTGCAACCTTCCGATCACCAGGTGACCGCCCTACCCACTGAGCCATGCCGCCCCTTCCTTAACTATACGAAAGGATGTTGTCTTTTTGTACCCTTTTCTTTCCATTAACTGTGTGTTAGAGCCAGTGATTTATTTGGAATAATGTGGGAGTGTTGTGGCAAAGCAAGACTTCAATGTGAAGCCATCAGTAAAATCCCTGAGGATCAGTAATCTATTTTTATCACATATTTTTCATTCCCTCCTATTCCTCAGCATCAAATATGGAGAGCTGGGCACAGAACACACAAGTAACAAAGTGAGGTATATGCCTCTTTCTAGTTTGAAAAGGAGCCTTAATGAAAGGTACTTTTTTATGTGAATCACATCAGTTTGACTTTGTATATGGGCTTATCATATAAAAATGCAACCAGGGTGCAAACTTACACTAATTGAGTTACAGGTTTCAGTGGTGCCTTTCTGTGATTACTTCTTTTGTGTTTAGCTACCATAACTGCACAACTAATTAAGATGTAAGGCCCAGGTGACTTTGACATGTTTAACAAACATTTCCAAATGCCCTGAGAATCATTGGTAGGTTTGATCTCATCTAGAGCAAAAGCAGAGGATTAGCTATGGTACAGATCTGTTATGATAAATTTAGAGGAAGACTACTAATGCGCATGATCTGAAGCCTTAAATTAAAAAAAAGATACAAATAAATAGCCATAATATAATTGTAAAGTGAATTCTTGATACTCCATTTGCTCCCACTAACCTGTTCTTGGGTTTGCTGGCCTGTCTTCTGCATGGCCATAATGGCAGTACAGAGCGAGTACCCCCTGTCAGTGATAGCTCCAAGAAGCTCTCTCTCCTCTTGGCTCAGGGCAGAGACAAGCTCCACTGTGGAATCCAGGGCTGTGGTATGGGAACCCAGATGGTGAGCGGTCATGAATGAAGAAGGCGAGCGGACTTCT
The DNA here is from genome assembly GCA_900302585.1 of Regalecus glesne. Taxonomy (NCBI): domain Eukaryota; kingdom Metazoa; phylum Chordata; class Actinopteri; order Lampriformes; family Regalecidae; genus Regalecus; species Regalecus glesne. The sequence continues at coordinate 15,486 of OMLC01036084.1, forward strand.
GGAATGAGAATCTTGGAGGAAAAATGACGATAGTGACTGTATGTCTCAAATAGTTACAAGAACGCATGGAGTTTAGTGTGCTTATTGATCATAACAAAAACGCAGAATGAGAAAGGGAAAGACCCTTTATTTCCATGTTGTTCTAACCATCTCCCTGAAAGAGAATAACCTTCAGAGACAGAACCAGTTCTGTGATGCTTGAGTTTAGCATGGAAACTACTCAATAGCCTCATATTTCTGACAGACTGAAATAGGACATACAATGACATTAATGTCATATTGCATCATGGAAATAGTCTCACCATTAACCTTGAAATTTAACTTTCATTGGAAATACATTTGTGGTGCAACATCTTGCCAATCCCGATGAATTTCTGATTTCCATGACTAGGATTATTTTTGTTAGTATGCACTTTCCCAAAACCATTTGAGAAATATGATCTGAAAGATATGCTTTACTATTATAGAAATTATCAAGCTCATTTTTCTTTGATTGTCAACTATTTCTCTCAAGTCGGGTTGCAGGGTCATGCTAAAGGCTACCCTGGCCCTCATTGTGTAAAACAGCCCGGGCAGTTTGCGATTCCATCTCAGGGCTTGAGCAGTTAGGAGTTCAGTGTTTTACTAAAGTCACTTTGATGTGCTTTTTGCCGGGGATTAAACCGTAAATCTCCTGATT
>OMLC01036087.1:0-11631 GCA_900302585.1 Regalecus glesne
TATACATATACATAATCATACATACACACACAAATTTAATTGGTAATCTTGTCATGATTCTTTTTTTACTCGCTTTTTCCAATATTATTACAAAAGCACATAAACACAAGTAATGGAGAGAAATATCAAACACCAGTGACCATGCCATACATCATAAATGGAAATGGAGATTTGATTCATCAGACTCCATTATCAGGTTTCCTAATTTCTGTTTAAACACTGAGGTGCTCTCTAGCTAACGTGATATTTTTACCTCGTTGGCCACATTAAGAGGAGCAGCAATATCACACAATCCCGGCAGCTCTGAGGGACAGGAGAGAGGTTTCTCGGTTCTGAATAAGAGATGGCCCCAGTCTGGAGATCTAAGAAAGGGTTAATCCGATCCCATTTTAGATAGTAGTCCTAGCAACAATCGGATGGTCTGCTCCGCTGCATTGACAGGGATGTGAGATTTTCGGTTTAGTTTGATATAATACTTTATTGTATGGCTAATTTGAGATGTGAAATAGAGGATGACTTAAATTAAAGAGGTCTTCTCTCTTCTCATCTGCTGCCAGGGTGGAATAATAAGCTGCTAGGAGAGGGAACAAGCCTTTACTGTCTGCTATGTGCCATAAGAGCTAAGATCCATACAAGAAGTATTTTAGATATGTGTCTCTGTTTCGGGTGTGTTCACTTTATGAATTTTGCCAGTAGTCTGAACAACATCCATCAAGTATCACTTTTCTCCTTTAAAATCATCAGTATGCTTAAAAAAACCTCAAAATAAGGGAAAAATCAGACTTTTTTCATGACAGGATGGAGTTCATGGAGAGGAGGTGGTGGTGATGGAAGTATGGGGGGTGGCAATGCAGGTGCACAGCCATTCCATAGCACTCGTTTCTTGTTGCACATCTGTGTCAATTCAGACCTTTAATATGCTCAAGTGACATTTGCGTTCATCCTCGAAAGTTTTTACCTTTTGCAGAGGAAAAAGGAGTGTGGGGGGAATCCCCAATTTTTCTGTTGCATGAGACCAATCAACAATATCTTGTCACTGCCTGCTTTGGACGGGGAGACAGAAGGAAGGGTCCAGATTGCACCATTTCCTATTGTCTTTTTGCCAAACTATATCTGTAACATCCTTATGAATGTGTGCCTGGAGGTTCAAAAGCAATGGCCTTGAAGTACTGACATTTTTCCTTTGAGTAATAGGTTATGGTGCCCAGTTGCCTGAGATCTTCCTTCTTTTGCATGTGCTGTGACAATATATTCTTGGCTCTTATTATTCTTTACAAAAAGAGTGCAATTTAAAAACAAAATAAAATGGAATGGAAAATCCTGTGAGGAAAAATAGAAACAAGCCACAATCTCTTGACCTTGTAAGCCCCCCCTCCATGAATCTTTTCAGGTGGGTTGTTGTGATCTATCTTCCTCTTTTTTTTTCCTCATATAGAAATAAGTTAAAACGTTTGACCTATGACCAGGAAGAAAAATGACCTTACACATTCAGAATAATCTGCCAGCATATTATAAAACTGTAGCCACAATGGTGCTTTGAAAAGGATACTGATTCTTTAAATTATTTCCTGGTCATTCCAGGAAATACTGAGATCCTGGCGATAGTGAGGCACAACGTGCCCAGAGTTCACTGCGCAACACTTGCTTCGTTCTCTCTGAAAGTCATCGGCCCTTGCTCTTGTAATCCACCGACACCTAAAACGTGCTCGGTCTGCGAGATTTGACACCAAATCACCAACTACAATTCTTAATGACAATTCCTCCATTCTGACATAACATAGGCGCCAACATTTCAGTATTTATCACCCCCTCTAACTACTGAGCGGGCATTTTTCTCGGTTTTCATTCCCCGAGATCTCAAACAGTATTACAGTCACCTACACACAAATATGCATGTACAGATGCACATACGCACATACACACATACACACACACAGCCTCTCTATATTCTTAGTAATGTAGACAAAAGGCAATGGGGTAGAGGGGCCTGTGTTATATGCTGTGTAGGTTATTAAACTGGTGGTTTATGGCCATTCAGAGCAAGCGAGGGGCATAACTTGGTGTTTAGTGATGTTTCCTTAATCACCAAAATAAGCAAATGATTAGTGTTTGTTATCTGTGCCCATCCAGAAGACGAAGAGCTCGGTCCCAGTTGTGTTGAGCGCTGGCCCCAGGTGGTTGCTGGATGTGACTTGGCAAGGAGCGGAAGACAACAAAAACAACTGTGTGGTGTACAGCAAAGGTAAGCAAGCAGCGTCCGCATCTGTAATCTCCCCATGGTGTACCACATCACTCCATAGCACAGCTGTAAAGACACTTAGAATCCTCAGCACATTTAAGTTCTGCCTGTCTGTCCCTCCTTCTCACTTTCTTTCTCTTTCTCTGTTTTCCTTTTCCCTACTTGCTCTAGTTCTTTCTCATAGACAACACAGTTACAGATGCACATTTAAAGGCACAGGCATTAATGCACAAACAATAGCAACACAAAGATTACATACACATAGACTCACAAAATACACATACACCGCATATCTATTTTCCTCTATTTCCTCACCCTCAGAGTAATTTTGATCAAACTGTGATTAGAAATAAACACAACGCTTGGCAAACAAAGTTAATGGTTTTTTTTTCACAAGGTAAATAACACTTTGAGTTTTATTCTAAGTGAATCTCTATCGCTAAAGAAATACCCAAAAAAAGCAATTAGGTGTTTCGTTTCATTTGTCCTGTAGCTATTTGGGGCATGACTTTTGCTATATGTTTTTTTATATATTATCCATAGGTATCTACACCCAGAAACATATGCAAGAAAGCATTTTCTATAAATAAAAAACATACTGTTTATTCATGAATGGTGCATGACCGATCCTGAATTCAGGCTGGCTAAAAATCCAATGAGATCACCTCAACACGATTTGCTCATTTGAATCCTGTGACCACCTGAAAACCTTCATTAAAATAGCCCAGCATTGCCATCTATAAAACCTGGCTGGTGTAAGGTTGTGTATTGTACCATACACTGGTGAGCCAAAACATTATGACCTCATGCCTAATATACTGTTGGTCCTCCATATGCCACCAAAATAGCACCAACTTGCTGAGGCATGGACTCTACAAGAGCCCCAAAGGTGTCCTGTGGTATCTGGTACTGAAATATTAGCAGAAAACCCTTCAAGTTCTGTAAGTTGCGAGGTGGAGCCACCATGGATTGGGGCTTTTTGGTCCAGCACATCTCACAGAGGCTCAATTTGATTGAGATCTGGAGAATATGGAGACCAGGAAACACCTTAAACACTACATTTTGTTCCACTATACATTCCCAAGCAATGTGTGCGGTGTGGTAGAATGTATTATCCTGTTGAAAGAGACCACTACCATCAGAAAATACCATGTCATGAAGGGGTGTACCTGGTCTGCAACAATGTTTAAGTAGGTGACTCATGGCAGATTGACATCCACATTAATGGCTAGTCCCAGGGTTCCTAGCAGAACATTGCCCAGAGCATCACACTCCCTCCACCAACTTGTCATCTTCCCACACTGCAGCCTGGTAGCCTCACTTCCCCGGGTAAATAGCACACACATACACAGTCATCCATGTGATCTACAAGAAAACAGGACTCATCAAACCAGACAACCCTCTTCCACTGCTCAAACTGCTCTTACACTGGTGTATCTATTGTAAGTGTTTTCAGTGGTGGACAGGGGTCAGCAGGGTGTGATACACTATTTTCTGACACATTCCTCCTGTAAACATCATTAAAATGTCCTGTGGCTTGTGCCATACTAGACCTTCTGTTGGTTTGGACTAGATGGGATAGCCTTCATTGCCCTCACACATCAATGACCCTTGGGTGCCCAACACCCCCCCTCTGGATTGTTGCTTGTCCTCAGACCACTGTCATTAGGTACTCACCACCGTTGATTGGGATCACCCCACAAGCCTTGCTGTTTTGGAAATGCTCTGTCGCAGTTGTCTGGTCATAACAATTTGGCCCTTGTCAATGTCACTCTGGTCTTTACTCCTGCCCATTTGCCCTGCATGAAACATGTTGACTATGAGAACTGATTGTTTACCTACCATCTAATTTACCCCGACCTTAACATGTGCCCTTGTTTGGGCATGATCAACATTGTTTGATTCACCTATGCATCACCATAATGTTTTGTCTCATTGGTGTGCATATACCCTGCTGACACCAGGCATCTCTTTTCACTTCCCATGAAAGCCATATGCTTCCCATGCCACACAATTGTGTCTTGACGGGTTTTAACCAGAGAGATAGAGAAAAAATAAATAAGCAAATAAGATGTGTTTAGGATTCCAAAAGGGTGAAGGTAAAGGGGTTGCATTTATCACTTTTCAAAATGATTACCCTGTGACAATACCCCAAAGCTGAAATGGAGCTTCTGCTCCCTCAAAGTGAATAAGTGGCAGCACTGGGATTTGCAACCCGGATTTTCAGACTCCCAATTCTCATCTACTAATCACTAGAGTGCACTGGGGAGTTATCCTCTTAACCGGCTACTTAACTTTGTGCTCTTTATCACCAAATCATTAAAGTTTTGATAAGCTGTTAAAGAAGATTATGCACTTCTTTGAAATCTTCTAATCTTTTCTCTAGGAGACTGATTGCATGAGACAAAAAGTACAATAACCGGATTTCTAGAAATTGTTTAAAAAAAGTATAATATCCTCTCCCAGGCCTTTATATTTGTCATGAAAGATATCCTCCAGATAAATGGTAAATAAACTCAAGATAGCCCTGCAGTTGTCACTGGATATCAGTGGTGTCATCGTCACCATCATGCTGACAGTCACATCTTTATTTGTGTGTCTCCTGCCGTTTGACCTTGTTAAATTAAGATTGAATAACAAAAGCACATGTCCCCCAAAGGAGAGTTGTTCTATGTTGCACTAACATTAATAAAAGATCATTACTATAAATCCTACACAATGATCATCACAAGGTTGACAACAGATGATGAATGATAATAGAAGGGAAAGAAATTTAATTTAGATTGTTTGCATGGGAGTTAAATATCTCCTGTCATTTAACAGACAGAAAGCAGTCAAACTGTCATTACAGTCATACACTCTGCTATTGCAATTAAGTATTTACTATTCATTATACTTGATAGTTTTTATCATGTAAGGGTACCTGAAAAATGTTTTACATATGGGATCAGCCATAGAAATTGAATATTTTTGGTAAATGCCTCCCTCAAAAACACTGACCTATCCAGTTTTAAAGCTTCTATGTCTTAGCGTGAGTCCATGGTGTTGCATATGCACAAACATTGTTAATATGGTGTACAGTCTGTAGTTCAGATCATTTTGAGACCATTTAAACAAGCTGAGGTCCTGACTGGTTGTAGATTTACCCTTGTGTTTTAATTTATCATCTATATGGGTAGATACTCACTTGTGGAAAACTATATGTATCGGTATGTTATGAGGTCGGAGATACTTAAAACTGCCTGAAAATAACACCTGTTCAGTTTGGATTCTAGTCAGAGTGAGGTATTATTCTGCCATGGACTGATTGTAAAGTTGACTGACTTATGGCAGGCTGCAGATCCCCATAGGCCACCAAAGCATTTCACTTGCAGGTGCTGCTGTGCAAAACAACAAATCACATTGGTGACACAACAAACACACGTTGGGGTCCACGTTGGCACAGCAGTAGAGCGTGTGCCTCCAAGTCGGGTGTCGTGGGTTGGATCCCCCTAGAGGGGATCAGAAAAGAGCATCTGGGATTAATCCTCCATGATCGGTAAATGGGAGGTACGCATTGTAAAGTGCTTTGAGTGGTAAATAGATTAGAAAAGTGCTATGTATGTCAAGTCTAGTCAATTTATTTTTGTATAGCCCATTATCACAAATTAGTTATTAGCTTCAGTAGACATTACATTAACACAACCTCCTGTCCTTAAACCCTCACATTGGATAAGGAATAACTCCTTTAAAAAATCCTTTAACAAGGAGAAAAATAGGAAGAAACCTCAGGGAGAGCAACAGAGGAGGGATCACTCTCCCATGACAGACAGCCGTGCAATGGATGATGTACACACATAATAAAACAAGTAAAAATTAAATAAAAATGGATTCCTTTTACCAGTTCCAAGAAATTTGGAATTCTCTGCATTTTAACCCAACCTATTGTATAGGAGCAGTGAGCTGCCACCATATGGCACTCAGGGAGCAGTGTCTTGCTCAATGACACCTCAACATACTTTCCGTAGGACTGAGGATCGAACCTGTAACCTTTTGATTCCTAGACAACTTATCTACCTACTGAGCTATGCTATCCCATTGCTAATAAGACACAATGTACAGCATACAACATGATCAGGATAACAGAATTGTAATTAAATTACAAAAAGTAAATCAGTAATAATAATGATAACCATAGTGAAGGTATTAATTAATGAATATTTAAAATACAAACATGCAAGATCAAGCCACTGGGCTAAGATTAATCATATCTCGAATGTGGACCAATGGACAGATGGATGATGATCCTTAAAAGAGGCGGGAATTGCAAAAGACAACAGCAGTTCAGGGATCACAGCCCTGAATACACATCTCCCAGGTTCATCTGAAGTCACATACATAGAAAAAACAACAACATTGAGAGACACTCATTCAGCAAGAGAAACTAGCTGAGAGCATAGGTTACATTAGTCAATACCATATGCTTTAACAATGTAAAGTCTTCAGTAGAGAACAACCTGGTAAACTCATTGAGACAGAAACCCACTTGCCTTGCAAAACAGATTGGGAATCACGTAATGTATATTCACTATTTGTAAGTTAAGACAAAAGATGAGTCTTAAAATGAGATTTAAAGGAATCAAGACAGTGGGATTTTCTGATGGTAATGGCAGGTTATTCCAAAATGGGAGCCTGAAAAGAAACTGCCCTGCCATCAGCTGATTTTCCTTTAACTTTGGGCTCACAGAGGAGTTCTGTATGTTTAGAGTGGAGAGCGTGAGATGGAACATATAGTTTAAGGAGATCAGACAGATATTTAAAATCCATTCAAGGTTTTAAAAGGTATTTGAAGCACCTTGAAATCGGATCTAAGATTTATAGGAAGCCAATGAAGGAAGGCAAGAAATGGTGTAATATGATAAAATTTTCTAGTTTTAGTTAAAATTCTCGCAGCAAGATTTTGAATCCTCCGAAGAATTTCAGTGCTAGCATGTGGCAGACCTGAAAACAGAACATTAGAATAACAAGTCTGGATGTAACAAATGCATGTATTAGTCACAGTGTCAGTCATAAACAGGCAGGATTGAACTTAAGCAATGTTACGCAAGTGAAAAAAGGCAGTCCATGTGATGTATTTAATGTGCTTATCAAAGAAAAGGATGGGATCAAACATAACACCAAGATTTTTGGCTGCCTAGTTTTGTAAAATCACATAATTGTCAAGTGTTATTGATACTTGATCAAAGTGGTGTTGGTTTCTAGCAGGGCAAATGACCAACATCTCTGTTTTATCTGAATTTAAAAGTAGAACATTTAGTAGCATCAAATTTTTCACAGCATCCAAGTAGGCCTCCCGGATTACTCGGTTGAGTCGGATCATTAGCTTTAATAGGCACAAATAGCTGATTACCAGCTGTGATGTAATGTAAATTAATTCCATGACTATATAGAGTTTGGCCAAGTGGTGAAATATAAAAAGAGAAGAGTAAAGGGCTAAGAACTGAGCCCTGGGGTACGCCATTTTAAACATCATAGAAGTCCAATGTGATTCTGTTATAACAGACACAGTGTCTTGATGCATGCTCGGTAATCCAGGTATGGAGATCACAGAAAAGAGGTGAATCAGTTCAACTGGCTCAGAAGTTTATTTGGAAACGTTTCGTCACTCACCAGGTGACCTCTTCAGTCTGAGCTGAAAAGAAACATTCCCCCGTTATAAACAGTACATTGATATCACACAACAATAGGCTGGGTTCATATGCAAGTTGGATGATCAACTGCACATTCAGTGGCAATGAGCACCATTCACAAAGGATTGGGGAATATTTGCAACGGTATTGTAAGACGCCGACAGATGTAGTCTCAGGCCACCACCCCTATTCAAAGATGGTTGTTCCCTCTTAACATAAATGGCCTCCTTCACCCCTCTTTCAAACCAGCGTTCCTCCCTATCAAGGATGTGAACATCATCATCTTGAATGAGTGGCCACTAGCCTGTAGATGGGTGTAGACCACATAGTCCTGGCCTGACGTGTTGGCTCTCCTATGCGGCACCATCCTCTTAGCTAGTGTCTGTTTGGTCTCCCCGATATACAAATCACTGCAGTCCTCCTGGCATTTAACAGCATACACTACATTACTCTGTTTATGCCAGGGGACCCCATCCTTGGGGTAAATGTTCCCCAATCATTTGTGAATGGTGCTCATGGCCACTGAATGTGCAGTTGATCGCCCAACTTGCATATGAAACCAGCCTATTGTTGTGTGGTATCAATCTACTGTTTATAAAGGGGGGAATGTTTCTTTTCAGCTCAGACTGAAGAAGTCATCTGGTGAGTGACGAAGCGTTTCCAAATAAACTTCTGATGCAGTTGAACTGATTCATCTCTTTTTTTGTGAACAGACACAGTGTTTTCTTCCAGATAAATTGGACTTAAGCTAAGAGAGAGCTAAGCCAGAGACTACAAAATTAAAATTTATTCTATCAATTAATATAATGTGATTAATGGTATCAAAGGCTGCACTGAGATCCAGTAGAAGAAGCACATAGGTGTAATCAGAGTCCATGGCTAATAGAAGGTCATTTACCACTCTAGTTAAAGCAGTTTCAGTGGAATGATGGGCCCTAAAAGCTGACTGAAAAGTTCATGTAAGTACTTTTCTTCAATGTGAGTCAAAAGTTGTTTATACACAACTCTAATAATTTAGAAAAGAATGGGAGATTATAGACTAGGCGATAGCTTTGGAGAGACCCTGGATCAAGCTGTGGTTTCTTTAGTAAAGGTTTGACCATAGGTGTCTTAAAACTACTGGGAACAGTGCCAGTAGTGCCAGTAGTAAGAATAAGTCCATTCACCGTTACCATCTTTACTGCCCAAGCAGAAATAGATACACAGAGATGTATAAAAAAGGCATATTTTATATGTATAAAAAACATGTGGTTTATCTATGAATGCTGCATGACCCAGAATGCAGACTTGCTAAAAATCCAGTGACTCGCCACCTTAAAGATCAATTCAACACAATTTGTTCATTTGAATCCAGTGACCATTTGAAAATACTCATTAAATTAAATCAATCCCCAACACTTGTCCTTGAGTTGAATTTGAAAATATTTGGAGGTGATGAGAGGATAGGACAGGGCAAAATGATTCCTGTTGGAGTCATACCTGAATGGTTTTTAATGTATAAAACTTGCAGTGGAGCATATCAAAAGACGGGGCGGGGGGGCTCTTTATTTGTGATTTACGGGGGAAATCATTACCAAGACACCCTTAACTTTGTGGCTGATTTTGGTTTCTATATTGTCCTTCTGTTGTTAAAGCTGATTTTAACATTGACTTCTACTGTCTCCACCATTTAGTTAAGATGGACTGACTAATGGGGTGAATTTGAAAACTACTAATACCGACTAAAATTGAAGATTAATGTTTGAGACATAGCAATATCATATATTATTAGGTACAGAATCACTTCATGAAGACAAATTCACTATCAAATCCCTCTTGACACTGATACACAGAGAGAGGGTAATGGGCATAATATCTGGGTTTTTTCCATGCTGTCAGAATGGCCCTATTTGTTTCACATTAAACTCAGAGAAAGAGCCCCAGCAACCACCCATTATGAAGTCCCACCTCTACTACTATGCTAAGTCATTATCGAGAAATCCACCTGGAACAGCCACAATGCTCTCTTCCACACTCTGACAGTTTCTTTGAAGGACTGAAGTTTCTAGTAACAGGCAGCAGGTCCATGGAGTTATTTTATTACAGTGGTGGTGGAGACGCAGAGAGCAAGACAGACAGCAGATGACAGATAGTAAGCAGGAGAGGGAGTGAATTGGGGACACAGATTTATAGATTTTAATGGAGATTTTTTTCTGTCCTGATATACTAACAGACTGATAAACTGTAGCTTGGTGAAAACAGACCAAAAAAGTTGCAAAGGAGAGACAACACAGAAATAACATCCATACATAAAATATAACATTTTTATTTTTGACTTTGTTGCTGAATTGAATTAAGGCATTCAATATGACAGTATCAGGTACATTTTAAGTCACTTTGAACACCTCTGATGCATCAAATCAGACCACGTGTGATGCTTTCACAGTTTGTACACATCTGCTGAGATGACTATATTGAATGAGTCATTCAGATGCAAACATACAGTTAAAGACATGTCAAGTGTCAGTGCCATTGCTAAAATATGATATGACTTGATTCATTGTCAGCACGCACCTCATTGTGCTCGCACAGTTACCTGGTGTATGAGCCCTTTAAAACTTTCCCACTTACTGTGACCATATTATGTAGCATTATTCAGAGGTCACCTAAACTTTTCAACTGTAAGCCTCTTAAGCCAGACCACATTCAGATAGACCATGTCTAGTAAGACTCTGGAGCAACATAACCTATTGTTCATGTGGAAATTGACCAATGTAAATGGGCCATTTTACATAAGCCAGTGCAGTTATCTAACTCGCCAAGTATTTTTGTTATTTTACATTCACTAAGTCCTTGCCATCAGATCCCCTTTTACAACTTTATTTCCTCTGTTTGCTGCCTCAGAGCTGGAGACCTCTTAGGCATCAGATGAACTCCCTTACCCTTCCAGTCTGAATGCATTTCATTGTTGTATGAAACCAACATTTAAACACTGGAGCAGCATACTACACCGGTTTGTGCACATCACCGTATATCGTCATTACTGTTTTATTTAGCAGCCATTCCAGATACAAAGTTTAATTCCCCGCTGCAGTATTACAGTGTTGAGTATGGAAGAGAAAGGACTCTCACAGTTCAAAATGCAATTGCATATTTCCATCATCATCTTTTCTGACTGACTATGTTAAATAGGAGGTGCCAGGGTTATTATCTGTTATCTGTGAACATAGGGGAAATAGTGTGACTGAATAATAACTAAACAACTGACACAATGTAAAAATTTCATTATCAGTGCATTAAAACAAAATTGTACCCTAAAGGAGTCCCCACTACAGCTCCAAGCAGCGGACTAATTATGTTTAATTAAAATACAACAGAGATCAACAGAATCATTTTCATTAGGAAATTATTAACGATTCTACTGCAACAATAATTGATTGCACTGAACCACGCGATAAGTTGTTGCGGTCAGGCTGGAGTGAGCCGTGTAGAGAGCAGCGGTTGGCATGCATTTGGCAGCTGCAGTGTCATGTCCTGTTGGGTAGAGGTAGTTTCTAAATTAACAGTTGAAAGGAAAAGTGTAAAGCTGATATTACAGAGGGGAGAGGAGGGCATGCAGTTAAACACAACAGAGTCCAAAGCATTCATATGGCGATTTGAGAAGACTGAAGCATCCCACACATGGGCTGAGCAGCAGGACCATTCACACATGCTTATAGACACAATCACACATGCTGACAAACA
>OMLC01036090.1:0-31562 GCA_900302585.1 Regalecus glesne
AATATCTTTATTGTGTACCAGTGATTATGAAGAACCTGGACCATCCGCACATTGTCAAACTCATTGGAATCATCGAGGAGGATCCTGTGTGGATTGTCATGGAGCTCTATCAATATGGAGAGGTTGGTAGTAATTAAGTGTTGCTGTTCTATTTTTTGGTGTTCATTTTCAAGAAACAATTCAAAGTGAGCAGAAGCAAGAAAAATAAAAAGCTAGAAAAAAGTAGCATCCACTCACCCTGAAGTTTGCATGAGTCTGATAGCCCCCTAAAAAAAAAAAAACATAGGCAGTTACTGGAGTTAGGCTTGATTGCAAGTCAAATTTCAAACCCAAGTGAAGAGTGTAGCTGAGACCCTAAGACATGCCTACATCTCTACTCCAGTTTGAGTAACAGCCCATCGGAGCAAGCTAACATTTCTAGATTGAACGTTCAAAATCCAATATTTTCCTTCTTGCAGCTTGGGAACTACCTGACAGAGAACCAGTATAAGCTGACAAACCTAACCCTGGTCCTGTTCAGCCTGCAGATCTGCAAAGCCCTGGTCTTCTTGGAGGGGGTCAACATGGTGCACAGGTAAAAATATGTTTTCCTTTGGCAGAGTTGGGATTGGAGTTACTACTAATACTTTATTATTTATCCATGATACAGTGAAAATATTATGATATACACTAATAAAGTCTATTCTATATGAGACACTGTGTCTAGTTTGGCCAAGGTCCATATAAGATAAGATAAGATATTCATATTTAGTCCTACAGGAGGAGGAATATCTTATCTTATATGTCAAATCTATGAGGGTATTTCCTCCATAATGTCATTCTGCCAAACTAAGGCATGTTTATGAAATATCCTGTTTCTTCACAGGTGGTTTTCATAATGTACTTATTATTACAGGTAATGATAAGTGATTATGAAGAAAACATGCTTATCAGTTAAAAAAAATGTAGGCTCATCAACACCCCGACCCCCTATAACCCACAAACTATTCTCAACCTGGCCAGGAAAATTATTCTCTGGCAAGAAGCAAGATTGTAAAAAAGCATTGTTTGCATCTGGATACTTTTAAGGAATGTATGCAAATAGCCGTTTTCAGAGCTGCTTGGGAAATCACTTACCCAGTATACCAGTATACCAGCAAACCAATTAACCTACATTACAAAAGCATGGATTTACAACAGTGACTAAGTCTGTGCAGTATGTGCAGCTTGTCCTCAGACAGGGATAACACAGCCTTTTGCTGTCCAAGCAAAATACCTTTGTGAGTCCTTAGGAGGCACAACTTGCTCGATTCTGTGAAAATGTGGAATTATGTTGTAAGAATGATCAAAAGGGGTCTTTCAGAGGCTTGTTTGGCTACTATGACTTATTTATAGTAATAGACAGTATAGTTAGGGAGCAGCATAGCTCAGGAGGTAGAATGGATCATCTAATAATCGAAAGATTGATGGTTCGATCCCCGGCTTCTTTATAGAGCGTTTTGAAGGGTCCTTGAGCAAGACACTGAACCCCCTAACCCCAGGTGTTCCAGCTGCTCACTGCTCCCACACCATAGGATGGGATTAAAAGAAGTGGACACATTTCAGTGTGGGAACACAATGACCAAGTGAAGTGGCGTTCCTTTCCTTTCCTTTAAACAGTAGGGAAAAGGGCCAAGTTCAAGTTCAGCAACCATTCATTGATTCAATATGATGTTAAAAGAAAAAAATAGCGCTTGTAATTGAAAAGGGAGGAGCTGGTGCACGAAGGTAAAATGATCACTATGTTTGTGAATAATGCTCCCCTCCATCATGTCCTCCATCCTGATGTTATTCAGTCTCCTACTCTCTTTCTAAATTGACAGACTGGTCTTCTTCACCAGTTGCCTCGCACATTTCATTTGCTGTGTTTACTTGAGTGGGTAGAATAAAGAGTGTGTCTGAGCATCCTCTTCTTCCTGGTTGAGTTTTGGTGAGTTGTCTTGTAATAGAAATTTGCCAAGTTTCATTTATGTCACCATATAATCCTGCTCATATAAGCACATAACTGCCAACAGGTCACATACAGGATATCTCGACGTGTACATGACCAAAGTGACACAGGGCTGCACCCAGATAACAGTGAAGAAAAAACTCGCACATCCTAACTTTGTTAGATCTATTGGACCGCTTTGCACTCTGTGTCTGTCTCTTCCTGAAAGAAGCCTGATAAACATCATGGTTAATATCTATCTCGAGACTCCGATTCATTTTCAGATTTCCACCACAGTCTTATGGTTTTCACATTGCTAAAGAAGAGAAATCATATTCCTGCAAACAGTTCTTTATGGACTCTAACAAATCTGTGGTGCCATCCTAAGAGCTCTGCTGGTTAAATGTGAGGTGAAACAATAGCAAAGCATTGACTTGTATCAGTGGCTAATGCTGTAGGACAGCCTCTATCAGTCTATTTTCAGTTGTTCAGAATCCTCCTCTCGGATGTCCCCTAGCCCTCAAATGGTTAAGCCAAACTAAATGTAATGCTAGAGTAAAGACAAATTATCAACAAGTACAGAGGCCACACAACATTGAAAAGTGCAGGGGACAAAATGTTGACTCGAACATTTTGTTGAAATGTGAACTTTCAGCTTTTGACTTCCTTTAGGCCACTTGGCTCACTAGTTGAACGTAGCAGTCAACTTTTCTCAAAAAGCCCACTTTTTAAATTCATTTTATTAATCCAATACCTGTGATTGTATGCAGAAATTGTCATTTTCTTCAGTACTGCATGTTGTAAAGCAGTCTAGGGTTCCCCTCACAGTGAGGAATCTGAACCTGCGTTGTGATGAAATGCATTGTGACCACATGTCACACAGCGGATAAAGCTCATTGTGAACTGACAGGATATCAGCTTTCTTCTTTTTAATTTAGCCTGAAGGAATTACACAAAATGTCAGCCACTGAGGCAAAAACACAAAACATCCTTACTTATATGTATACTACCAAGAAGTAGTAAATACTTTAGGCATCATGTTTACTTATAAAGGACACTTTTTATAAAGTGTGGACAAACTTTTCCCTCAAGTTACATTTTCCATTGTTGTCCGATTGTCGTCTGACAGAGACATCGCGGTCCGGAATGTGCTGGTTGCCAGTCCGGAATGTTTGAAGCTGGGTGACTTTGGTCTGTCTCGTTACATAGAGGATGAAGAATACTACAAAGGTACCATCATGACAGAGAAGCATTGCTGCTCTGTGGTCTGGCTTTGACCCTCATCCATTCTGCACTTCTTACCCTCACCTATGAGTTTGCATTGGTGGTTGGAAAACTTCAAGTGAAAAGTCTTATGGAATTTATCACCTGTCACAACCACGTAGCATGGCAGCTTCTCAAACCCGTGTTAAAAGAAGAAATTTGCTCACTGCGTCAATTTGAAGCACTTGACCCAAGTAGTCAATTTAAGGAACTGTATCTTGTAGGCATGTGCAATACACATTTATGAAGCACATCTCATTTTTTAACTTCAAATACACAGTGAACAGGACACTGTAACATAAGCTTATGCGAAATTGACAGAAAGTTTGCAGGTCAAATATGATAATGTGCCCATCATCTTTGTGGATTCTGCTCAGGTTCAAGCTAAGAAAGGTGATGATTGTTGAGTGACATCTTTTTTGCATCCTTCTCTCAGCATCTGTAACTCGTCTGCCAATCAAGTGGATGGCTCCTGAATCCATCAACTTCAGGCGTTTCACCTCCGCCAGTGATGTCTGGATGTTTGGTAAGTTTACGAATGATCGACCTATCGTGGGACCCAGCACAATTTGGAGAGTGGTGCTTAAAGCGCACATGAGTAGGGTTCAGATTTGTTAGTGAGTGGCAGTACCCCCCTTTATTACAATCAAGTATCCATAAGGTTAAACAATGTTTGGGGGATTTTGTGATTGGCAGGACAAGGGTAACTTTTAGAGACTACCATTGCACATGGCTTGCAGATATGGGAAGTAAAATAACCAAGGATATAGTAGAATGATCTGTTTTGATGATCTTTAGACCAAATGTATTGTCACCCAATAATAAAGTGTGTCTACAGATGGTTTGATCCATCCTATTGTATAGGAGCAGTGAGTGCAACCACAGTGTGGCACCTGGGGAGCAGTTAAGGGTTCCGTATCTTGCCCAAGGACACCGCAACACGTTTTCTGCAAGAGCCAGGGATCTAATCACCAGTCTCTGATTACTAGATCTCTTCAGCTACACTGTCACAATCAAGATAGATAAATGGGGTCATAGAAGGGTTTATTAATTTGTTCTAATCTTTTTCTCTGGGTTCTTCTTATCTAATGATAAACACGCTGCATAGGACCTTTGTTTCAGTTGCCATGACAACTGCATCATCATTATCATGCCTATTGTTATTATCAGTTATGATTATTATTGAGAGTAAAACATGAGGGTATCGGTACAAACTGGTTGAAGGTCAATGTCTTTTGAAGTTAGACTTCATCATTCATTTTACCGCATGTGTACTTATATTCATTCTTCTCCTGGGACTCTTCAGTGTGTTCTCTCTCTGTGGTTCTCCTCTTTGTGCAGCTTATTCAGAAAAGTCACTCTTTTTTCCACTCTTCTCCACTCAGCTTGCTCTAGCTGTTCTGTTCCTTTTTGCTGAATGGTCAGGGTCAATAAGGAAGCTTCTCTCTGCCCCTTGTTTTGGCCTATCTGAGTGCAGCAATAGACGGACACCCCCTGCAGTGGGACTGAACATCAAGAGGGCAGAAACACAGCATTGTACTGTGCTATTCTTCTTGCTGTATTAGTCCAGTCGTGGCCTCATTTGCTACATGGAGACAGTGTCCAGTGACTCCCAAACCCAATCCTTCATTGCACTTCCTGATATAATGGCACTAAGACTAAGTGTCCTACAGGTGGTGTAGTATGTATATGTTTGGAGGATTTTGCTCATCTGTATGTATACTCACAATGGTTATCCCACAATAGCTTATTTTGAGGTGTACCTTTACATTTTTTTCTTTGTCCTCTGTGTTGTGTCCATGTCTTCCTCTTAGCTGTGTGTGTGTGGGAGATCATGAGCCGCGGGCAGCAGCCGTTCTTCTGGCTAGAGAACAGAGACGTGATAAACCAGTTGGAGCAAGGCATCAGGCTGCCTAAGCCAGAGAACTGCCCCCCAACCATCTACTCCCTCATGACCCGTTGCTGGTCCTACGACCCCCATGAGAGGCCCAACTTCACTGAGCTCGTGGTCAAGATCAGGTAGCTCCCTTTTAATAGCTGAACGCGGTCATTGACAGGCTTAAAGGAGTGCCGAGAGAGAACAAGCAGGTTTTCTCCCAAACCGATCACTAAACCAGAGGATTTGGATGTTTAGTGCACCGATAACCAAAGGATGACAGACTAAGATGTGAACTCAGCTGGTGCTGTGACCGGTTGGATGGAAAACCTGGATGGCATGTGGAGTCTGCTCTGCAATGCAAAGCTGTTTGTCATATCACTGACATGGCATATTCCTACAAAGTGACCAATTGTACAATATTAAAATTACTATCATACTCTTAGTGGCTAAAACACCATTGTTATTGGCGTCTACTGTACTAAAAAGCCTTTTCTTACTTGCAGCTTGGCATTTGTATGCTCTCGTGACAATTTGCCTGTTTTGTTGCAACAGTAATCTAGTTTTCACTTGGATTTTTCCATTCTCTGCCTGTGTATTCACCCACACAAAACATGCTTGCCATAAGGTGCCCTTTTGCATATGATTTCCACGTAGCAGTCTACGGTGACTCTCTTGGAAGCCACGTTGGATAAAAGTGTGCAAAACGACTAAATGTAAATGTAGATTGAAGTTACCTCTAGAAATTCACACAGTTTCTCGAGACTGGATCTGACGGAACATTGCCATTTCACACCAGAAATGATATCATAATGAATGTCAATATTATGAACTTTGGCCTGCTCTCTCCCAGTGATGTCCACAAGATGGAGAAGGAGCAGGAGGTGGAGAGACAGCGGGACCGAATGCGCTCCACCAAGTGCTTTGACCCAAAGTTCAACTTTAACGAACCTCCTCCTAAGGTATGACATCCTATTGAATGTATTCAACTGCAGTTGGTGACAAAATATTTGCATGGTGACCACTCTCTATTCATGTGCCGTCATGCATTCCTAATTTGCCCAAACGCTGCCGGGGCCCTCTCCACTTCAGCCCTCCAGAATGAAGCCAGGACGCTTTGGGAACACACTCAGTATCGGACTGCACATTCAGGTATGATAATATACATCCATGTTGACTATTATATTTATATTCTTATCCTGTGATTATGTTGTTAGATGACCCCCCCCCACACACACACACACACCACACATATACAAAAATAATTTCTCTTTGAGAGTACAATCTTTATAGTCACCGCTTCAAACAAGACAGCCAGCTTTTCTTTAGCCTTCACATTGTCTCGTATGTATGTGTGTATATGCTCATCTCTGCAGCTGAATGAGGCCTTGTGTGCTAGCTCACCTGACCTGGCCAGCCCGTGTGAATATCAGACCCCTGTTGACTCAGCCAACAACCTGATGGTGCCAAAGATGTCCCCTCGACGTCGCAGCATGGGGGTAAAAATCAACAACCTGTTGCCACCCTATACTTAGGATCCAATGCTTCTTCTGTGATTCTGTAATAGTGTTATTAGTGCCTATGACGCTTCGCATGATATCTAGGTGACGTTTTCTTTTCTTCTAAACTGCGTACATATGCATGTTTTTATGCTAGCATGCACGTATCATCAATCTATCACTTGCGTGCTTCCTTACTACCCTGCCAGGAGAGTGAGTTCCCTCGACTGGAGTCAAACAAAAAAGAAGAAACCCAGTTCCTGTGGCAGATGGAGAAACTACAAATGCAGGATACGCTCCGCCGACAGAAACAGCAGATGAAGGAGGACGAAAAATGGCTCGAGAAGGAAGAGAGACTCCTGGTGGGAAACAGAACATCATTTGCATTTGTCAACTCGCTCTCTCTGTCTCTGTGCCCTTCTGCTATTGAATCCAATGTGCCTTTGGCCGCCACATGGAAGAAGGTATTAGGAAACCATGTGGGCCCTCACCCTCATCGGCCCGGTAGTCTTGTGTTGAATGTGCCCCCGATAGCACTTCCAAAGCAAGGGTCCACGACCATATCCTATAAATTGAACCTCCCTGTTCTTTTACAGGATCCCATGGGACGGGAGGACCCCACCAGCTCAGCGGTAGGTTTTGGTTCACCCGTTCTGTCACGTTTGGAGTTGATGTCTGAGGGGATCATTTAGCCTGGTCTTTGTCTTGTTATCTCTGTGATATGGTTTTTTAATTCTGGATAGCCAGGTTGGGAACTGAGGATAGCTAACTTTTCACATCGGCGAGGTGTGTGTGTGTGTGTGTGTGTGTGTGTGCGTGTGCGTGTGTGTGTGTCTGAAAGGACTTACACTGAGTCATTGGTAATGAATGATCCATCATGCAATTATATGCACATTACAATAAGATAGCCCGTAGCAGACACATGTCTATGGTAAATATTAACTAAAGCATAGTCACTTTGCTGTTACATCATCATGTTTGGATGAGGATGGTAGGACTAGCACAGCTGGATCCTCATAGAGAACCACCTCCATTAAACTCACAGAGATTTCATTCAAGAATGTGTGTGCCAGTTAACTCGTTGCCATGGAAGACAGTGTAGAAGTGAACTTAGTAAAACGGTGGCAAAACCACTTTATTCATACTTCGTAGAGACCCTCTAAAATGTCCAAAAGTATGTTGTGTGTTGTTTTTTATTGGCGGGGGTCCCTGTCTTTCCACGAGGAGCTGAGCTCCCTGTGACTCCCCCATAGTTTACACTCTATATTTAGATAAAGGAAAACCAGGCCGTGGTAGCTTAGTGGTAGAACATGCATGTCAGGAAATGACAAGCCATGCATCATGGATTTGATCCTACCATGGGGCGTCAGGAAGGGCATCTGGCTTTAACCCCCCAAGCTCCATCTAGGTTCACGTCCACCCCCACAACATCGTGACTCATCTTGATATATAAAAAGTCACCTTTAATTGAAATAAAGGACAACCCTTTTCACCATCTGGATTGTCATTTATTAACATTTTACCGTATTTGACTTTCTGTCGACTATTGACTGATGGCTCAAGTGTATTCATGTGAAATCACACTCTCTGCCACTGGCAATATAATATAGTTCTAGTAGCATTTCTTTCTTATGATATTAATGATTATTGCCCCTTTTTTTCCAGGCTCCTGAACCTGAGAACGAACATGGTAAGTCATGTAATGAAATCATATGATGTAGAAAACACCTGCTGGTTGTTCTGAATGCCTCACTATTGTGTCTCTTTGTGTTGATTCCACCTTCTGGAATTGAAGTACCACCAGAGAAGCCCCCACGTCTCAGCGCACAGGTAACTGTATAAATTGTCTTTTTGGATCATATAAATTCTTGGATTTTCACCCCACTGGGAAAAAAGTCATTTTATTTATAATTGCATTATAAGATTAATGCAATTCAGATCATAATCTGAATCATCCTAATGAGTAAATTGACCTTTTATTTTGAGTAGCCATTGACATCAACGTGCCCATTCCCATTGTCTAACCCGGCTTTATGCAGAATAATTAAGTGGACTCTCCCCCTATTATCAGTGACTCATGCTTTTTTTTCACAGCCTGCCCCGACGGCTGAGCTGGACCGTTCCGATGACAAAGTTTACCAGTCTGTCATGAACCTGGTCAAAGTGGTGGTCCAACTCAAAAATGATATTGTCACAATGAAGCCTGAGCAGTACATCTCTCTTGTTAAGGTAGAGAAGACAAAAACTGATGTAAAAACAGGAAAGTGGATTGCAAAATATTGCTAAATTGTAAAAGGCAAGCTATGGTTGTATATTTTTAAATGACAATGTGAAAATGCACTTATATTGTGGCTTGCTCTGTAGTAAACTGTGGTGCTCATGACTTGCTGAAGTGATGCTGAAAGTGCTCAAATCCACCCAGACATTATGCGCTATAAAGACAATGACTTCTCTCTTCTGTCGGTCGCACAGTCTGTTGGAATGGCTTTACGAGATCTGATTCACAACGTGGATGACATTCTGCCCACCTTACACGAGTCCGTCAGGACGGAGGTAAGATACGATTCCTGAATTAGTTTCCTTTATGGGTGGCTCATCTTCCTCTTTCTGTTTATTATTCCGTTTTTCTGCAGCAGTTATTTTAACAAGTCGAATATCCACGGAGGGATGGATCATTATTTATGTTCATTTTCCTCTCAGACTGAGGGGTGCACATAAGTCATATTGCTTGCTATCAGGTGCAGCCAGACTTCATCAAGCATCTTTTATCAAATATCTGATTTCAGTATTTTTACATATATTCTACGGGTTCAATTTCGCTGCTTGGCGTCAGGATGAGCATCTGGCCTTAATCCTCCATGGTCCACCTAGGTCCATGTCCTCCCCAACAATGTGGGGATTCACTGGGCCACATAAAACCCGACTTATATTGTACATATATTGTAACATCATGCAGGGAATACAATTATTTTACACAATAGAGAGCTCTGTGTCCTTACTGTAAGGCTTGCTGGACTTTCTTTCAAACTTCCTAACACTCTAATTCTTTGAGGGAATTAAAATGAAAATTGTTTCCTATTATTTTCCCATTGGCTCAGATTGAGGGCACCCAGAAGCTGCTGAACAACGACATGGCCGAGTTGATAAATAAGATGCGTCTGGCCCAGCAGAATGCAATTACCTCTTTAAAGGATGAGTGTAAGAAGCAGATGCTGGCCGCAGCACACACACTGGCCATGGACGGGAAGAACATGTTGGATGCTGTGGACCAAGCCAGAGTCAGAGCCAACTTGGCAAAGCCAAAACCACCAGACCCATAGGGGGGGCTGCAAACTCGCATGAGCTCAATTTACACTGCCAGCTGGAATCTAATTGTTTTCCCACATTTGGAATAAAAACACTTTTCAGTCTGCGGGATAAAGGAATTTCCCTGGTCAAACGTGTGTAAAAAGCTCAGATGTGTCACGCAGTCAAAACTATTCAGATG
This sequence comes from Regalecus glesne, assembly GCA_900302585.1. NCBI lineage: Eukaryota > Metazoa > Chordata > Actinopteri > Lampriformes > Regalecidae > Regalecus > Regalecus glesne. The sequence goes on from OMLC01036090.1 coordinate 10,074, forward strand.
GTAAAAAAAAACCTTAACCGAGCTTGGCATCCCGGAACTCAGTTGAGTTATCCTGTATGTGGAAGTCAAACATTTGATGACAGCATATTAAATATGATGCCAGAATTGAATGGACATGACCAACCTCATAAGTAGTCACTGCATGTGCATTATTTTGCCAAAGTATGGCAAAATCAATATCAGGCTGATGCAGACAAGATAGGTAGACACGTGACATCCTATTAAAAATGCTGTCTCTGTCCCGAGTCACCATCTGACGACTTCTTAAAATTCAAAATGTTCACCTTGGTCATGGGATTGTTTTCAGGTCAGTGTCTGATCGACACATATTCAGCAAAGGCTCCTCTATTGTAAATACGAGTTTTATAACAACGGGCTGTACTTGTACCACATTAACAGGAAAATAGTTTCTATTTTTCAAAAGAAAGAAGAGCACTGCAAACCAAAAGGCAGCAAACGGTTTTATCATGCAACTCTGTTGCCAGCCTCAGTGAAATGTAAAGAATTTAGATCCAGAGAAAGCAATATATCAAGTAGCTCTGAGAGAAAAACAACTGCGAATATTTCCCCTGAAAATATGTCAATAGGATTTAATGTTTGCTTTTAGGTGTTCTTGGTCCATGTCATTATCATACTTAATAAAATGATGCAGGAAAAGCTTATGTTGTGATGACTTCATTACGTTTTTATCTAATACTGATCATTCTAATAAACTTTTTATTAAAGTTTGTGCCGTGCTTCGTGGCATTCAGGAGAAACTACCGGACTTTTGTGACTTGAAATGTAAAGCGGAGGCTATTCACATCACTATGACGATCATATTTATGAGGCGGCTGCAGCCATTATGATGTCCAACGTTATGCTAAATGATCCGCTCACCACATATGATCAAACGTGTCCTCAAGCGAGGACGTAGTGGGTTGCACACTTCAAATGAAGTCGGCTGGGACAAGGATTGATGATGTAGAGCAGGGATGCTCACACTTATTTAGCATGCGAGCTACTTATAAAATGATCAAGTCAAAATGATCTACGGGTGCTCAATAGGTCGATCGCGATCTACCAGTCGAACGCAAAGTGATGTGGGTAGATCTCATGGCCGTCTAAAAAATAGTTATCCATGCGATCTACCCACACTACCTTTGCGATCGACTGGTAGATCGCGATCGACCTATTGAGCACCCCTGAGTAGAGCATAGGGGGCTACAGAATAAAATATGTAGCTATGATTCACATGCTAGCAACATCTATGGGGAAATCCCGTGGGTACAGAGATACCTTCACCATGCGTGCGAGCTGAATTTTCTCTACATGCTGAAAGAAATGTTCCCCCAGGAATAAGTTTAGAATAATGTCAGCTAACTACCGAGCTTTGAATAAGACCAATCACCGTGTTTAATATTAGCCGTAAAATCATTTTTCTTAAACATGTACATAATAAAAATGTAGTCTATTCTGGCAGTGCACCACGGCAGCTAATCTCCAAAGATTAGCCCTTCTCTACTCAGTTATCCTTTCTCACTCACCAAAAAGGACACTTTTATCTATCAAGAGGACATCAAATCACAAGCATCAAGACGAGCAGGTAAGCACAGGAAGCATGAACAAGAATAAAGCCCTTTTTTTCTACCCTCTGACGGAAAATTTGATTCAATAGGAAAAAGGGTGTTTAGGGTGAGATCATCCTCGGAGAACCAGAATCAAATAGCAGTTTAACAAGACACAACAAACCTCTCATGACCGTGCTTTCACACTCTCTCGATGGTTTTTATTACACTGAGTAAGATCATTCAAAAATTACACCTAATCGCAGCAGCACGGCCAGGGAAAGACTTATCAAAAATGCAAATGCTTCATAGTTCTGACTCAACACCACTCCAGCTAGTGTCTATTCATCAGTTTGTCGAAGTCCAGTAGAGCTGCAGGGATCGCTTTGAGGAAAGGCATCACCTTGGAGGTGAACAACACTTCTCTCATCACAGCTGTTACAATTTAAAGCCAAACTGTCTCCATCTCATCATGCCCATCTGCTATATTTGTATTTAGTCATACTCAGGCTGTAGTAATAATTCCAGTCTTGTAGAGAAGTTCAAGTATATTTTAAAGTCTCTTGGTGGTATTTCAACAACCATGTTCCCTTTTCTGTTTCTCAACACTTTAAAGTTTTAAATCCTGCCAGCAAGCCAAGGTGGTAGGAAGAGTCCTATGGTGCCAAGCAGACACACAATAATGAACATCCACAGGAAGATGCGGTCAATCACCATGGCAACATATTTCCAGTCCTCCTTCACCTATGTGGAGGGAGAGAGAGAAAACGCAACAGAGATGAATAACTAATAATAGGAGGCCAAACAGTTTTCATGATTCAAGAGGTAAGGAAACTTAAGAAAACTAAGAGCCATTTGTTTTACTGGAGACATGACCTATGGAGCTCATCTCCATGTGTGATTGCCCCTACCCTGTCTAACACCACGTGTAACTGAAAGACAACAACAGAGTTATGTCAGCCAGTCTTAGAGCAGTTTTATCAATAACAGAAAACACCATTTGAAGGCAAGTCAGATTCTGAATTACCAAAAGTTCCCGGGTTCAAGTTCCATCCCAGATCCTGTCTGTGTGGAGTTTTTACATTACAGGCATTTAGCAGACACTCTTACCCAGAGCGACGTACAACAAGTGCATGTTCTCTCCATTTCTGTATGGGTTTTGTCCTCTGCATTTAATCCAGAGAGCGGTTAGATATTCAGTGTCTTGCTTAAGGACACTTCAACATGCTTTCTGAAGGAGCCAGGGATCAAACCACGAATCCCCTGATTACTAGATAACCCTCTCTACCTCTTGATCCATGCCTCTTCTTCTACATGAGTTGGTCTTGGCAGCAATGGTGCCACTTTCTGAACAACTCACAGAATCTGACCACCCACATTCCAGAGAATGCATAACAGACGTAGGAGACCAGCCTATACCCATCGATGCCCATATACTAGAGTCTACATAAAGCTGTCTCCCAAATGCACTGAAGCAGCATGAAACGTGTCCTTTTCTACAAGTATCTCTCTGTCATTAGCACAATAAGCATTTCAGAAAACACTCACACTAAAATTTGCATCCTCCGCTCTCAGGTGGTCCGCAATGTAGTGCACCCCTTCAAGAGCATGTATGACACTTGCCGAGAGAAGAAACGATGGCTCTGACAACGTGTTGTCCACTTTACCCGGCTGTTGGGCCTGATTCGATCTCCCACCTGTCGATGCTCTATTCTTCCCTCCACCGACGCCCTCCTGGCGACTCTGGGAGTTGTGAGGGTTCTTCTGTTGCAATGGAGGAGTCAAGCCAGGGGGTCTGGGTGAAGGTGGTCGGAAGGAGAAATATGATGCGAGCGTTCCCAGCTCCAAGTCCTCGTAGCAGCGTCTCTCAGTGTCCTCCATCGTGCTCTCGTCTGTTAGCCAGTTGGCGGATGTACTCAGGCAGTTCCCCAGACGCTTCTCAGCCACCTGGCTGTGCTGCCTTTCTGCTGCTGCCTCCTGCTGGAGAAACAGCAGCCTGCGGTGACGTCCGTCTGGTGCAGGTCGCCGCATCAACAGCCAGTGAGGAATCAGGTCCAGGAACACTGTGTGGACCCAACGGGGCATCTTGTGAGTGCCGGGGGATCGGTGGTGCACGTTGAGCACGAAAACTGTGATGACTATAGAGAGGGTGACAAAAATCATGGTGAAGAGGAGGTATTCTCCGATGAGCGGGATGACAAGTGACGTGGACGGTATGATCTCGGTGATGAGGAGGAGGAACACGGTTAGGGACAGCAGCACCGAGATGCAAAGGGTGATCTTCTCGCCACAATCTGAGGGCAGGTAAAATACCAGGACAGTCAAGCAGGAGATCAGGAGGCAGGGGATGATGAGGTTGATGGTGTAGAAGAGCGGGAGCCTCCGGATGATGAAGAAGTAGGTGATGTCTGGGTAGATCTCATGGCAGCAGTCATATTTCTTGGTGTTGTACGTGCCTACGGCGTTGACGATGGCCCACTCGCCGCTCTCCCAGTAGTTGTTGAGGTCTACAGTGTTCTCGATTTGCTCCAGGTCAATCTTGGCCTTGTCGTAGGTCCAGGAGCCGAACTTCATCGTGCAGTTCTGCTGATCGAAGGGGAAGAAGGTGACGTCGATGCTGCAGGAGCTCTTGTAGATTGCGGGAGGAACCCAGCGAATTTTACCCGTGTAGAATAGGTGAGCCTTGGTCATGTGAGTCACAGCGAATTCACCGTCAGCACTGGAAGAGGAAAAGGCTTCATGAACTCTGGTGTTGAATTTAGACATCTGATATATTCAACCCTAAAGACAGCTACAAAGTCAGATGATGCTGCCTCATTGAATCCTCAGCTAAGAGTAATGGTTTTCTTCAGTCTATTTTCTCAGCATCATGCTTCTAGGCTGAGGAAAAACCTCCCAGACCATGTCATTTTATTACTCATGAGGTAAAGTAGAGTTAGAATATCAATCACAGCAGTCTTTAAATTCTCTCTAAATACTGCGGGAGACCAATTCCCAGTTCATGTATTTGATGATGATAATAGCTGCTGTCGAAGACACAATGATGTGTTATTATATCAATTTAACTCCTTTTTAACTTCCCTTGTAAACGTATAATCACACAGACTAGATGGGGTGGAAAATATCATCATACCCCTCATGTTCAACTTCTCGGAAATAATCTTATGAGAGTGGAAGAGGTTTACTGAAAGCTGTGAATTTCTGCATGAAGTAATACCCTTCTGAAGATGCTTTATTCTGTACACTGCAATAGATAGCATACAATGACAAAAGCACTTCTTTTCAAAAGGGGCTGTAAAAGTAAAATGAGTACAAATATGTATTTTTTAAAGTCAGCAAGGAACAGCAGGTTGTAAACACAATAGCAGAATTTTCAAAGTTTTAATGTCCCGGATGTCATTTTTTGCTGCAGATTTATAATATTCCCCTAGATGGCGCCATCCTCACACTAGGACATAACGGCCTCCGATTGCTTTCCAGATATTACCTTGCGTCTCAAATTATAATTGTATATGATCCCCCCTACCCCCACCAGCAGCTTTTACAACTTTTCTCACTATAAATCCTTCACTGCTGCATGCTGTGAATACAATATGTGTACTTGCCTCCCTGAACTTTATGCTCATTTTCAATAACAGAGCTATGACCAATGACCTTAACACCAATCTCTGAGACAAGCAGAAAAGATTTCATCCATTCATGCCAATGTTAAAAACAAAAATAAAACAATAAGAAAAGGGATGAGGTTAATTTCATTGTCACTGACTTGTTGTAGAGGACAATATCCGGTACCCATATGAGATCGGAGGGCACTCTGATGGATGTCACGTTATCATAGTCAGATGGTCTCCAGCGAAGCTTATAGTCATTCCACTCCTGAGGAGGTAAAAACAATATGACCGTCTCTCAGGTACAACTCTTCATTCCATTATGACACAGGAGTCATGATAGTCTCTGGAACACTGAAACTGTCTGACATTACTGTTGAATTGGCATGGGGAGGGGGGTAGCTCAGTGGTAGCGCGTGCACTTTGGGAACTGATGAGCCAGAGGCTGTGGGTTTGAACCCATTGCAGGGACTCAGGAAGGGCATCTGGCCTTAATCCCAAAAGCTCCATCTAAGTCCATCTAAGCCCCTGCAATGTGGGGACTAATCATGACATGTAACATGGACCTCTCCCACTATTGAACCTGCATGTGTTGTGTTTATCCATACAATCTCCCAGTTAACCCATTTTCCCTTTACAATAACAGAATAGAATCATATTTTCCACAATTGCAGCTTTACACTGATTGCTACTCACCTGTTTCAGCCACACATTGGTTGTCATCATTTGGTTCTTCTCATCCTAAAAGAGAGAAACAGACAGAGGTGTGTGGGTGGAAGCAGAGGGAGGCAAAACAACATGAATTCTGGGATTGATCCAAATGAATATACAATAGGTTCTTGGAGGTTTGTCAAGACTGCTCCAAATCACAGCCAGCAGCAAATTAACTTCACTATCTTAAGGGATATGCAGCATTGAGTAACAGGTGGTCTTCCACCAGGTAGTTGGAATAAAATTAAATGTTCAAGGGTTTGGGTTTTGCCGCCGTTTGCAAAAATACATAAATATATCTTGTTGCAGCCCTAACAGGATCAAACCCTCACTGAACAAGGACAGCAGGGATCTCTTGAGTAGCAGAGGGAAAAAAAGGCTAAAGATCTGCAGAACTATGCAATTTAAATGAGAAAGACAGGGTACTTGCCCTTGGACTGTTATATCTTACAGGAAAACTCTGGGTCCAAGAGGTTTACCTTCACAACACAGGAATGAATACTACTTGCCCACAGCAACCCTTTAATTATTTTTTTTTACAGTAAATCAAGAAAGTAACCTTGAAAATTGTATTAACATTACCTGATTGCCAAATCCAAAGTATAAAAAGCATGTGCACTGTCAAGCTCCTCAGAAGGGATTCGTAAAAAATAAGGAAATAAATAATAGATTCCTTTATCAGTCCCACAAGGGGATATTTGGAATTCTCTGCATTTTAACCCATCCTATTGTATAAGAGCAGTGAGCTGCCAGTATATGGCGCTCGGGGAGCAGTTAGAGGTTCAGTGTCTTGCTCAAGGACAACTTGACATGGTTTCTGTTGGGATTGAACCTGTGACATTCTGATTGCCTGACAATCCCTCTACCCACTGAGCTATGCCACCCCCAGAATGAAACAGACACAAATTGCTCACCTTGGTGAGAGAGATAGACAGTTTAACTGTAATGCTATATGACCTAAGGCCTTCTGTTCTTCGATCCATCTGTTTGGCTGGACAGGTTACAAGTCCAAAATGAGGAAATATGAAGACACAACCTACACTTCATGTCAACGGGCAGTTTAAAGTTTTAAAGTTCCCCTAAGGTGCATGCCACTGGAAAGTGGGAGCAGAGTGTTTGGCTATGAAAACTGCTCAGGGCTCATGAATGCTATCTATAAACCCTCATCTTGATCATTTTTTTAATCTCAGCTAAAAAAAAAGTCTGATCAACAGCAATACGGGTTCAAGTTGAACAATATATTTTGTCATATGATGACCTTTTTGTAACTTGAACTTCCTTGCCTGCTGTGTATTACAGTGCATATTCAACACAAGGGGTTGTGGCATGCAGGGTGTTATGTTACATATCAGCCATGTATATTCAATACATATCAGGCATGGATATCCATATGTGGTCATCTCAGAGATTCACATATCAGTTGTAACTATAAGAGTACTCACCACATCGATGAGCTGAGCTATGGAGAGGCCGAACTTGACAATGACCACATCCGAGATGTTTGGCACAGGTCTGGACCACTTGTTGTAACCAATAAACAGTTTTTTGAAGAGCTCATCCTCGGCATGAGAGTGGGTCCTTTCATGGCAAACAACTGTTGGGGCCCAGGAATACTGATTTGAGCTTGTTTCTTCATACTTTAATGTGTCAAATGTTTATAGAATAGATAAAAAATAGTTTAATGTTTCTAAGGTTTGGTTGAATTTTTGAATATTTCTAATCCCTTGGACAAAAGTTTGATATATATGAAACACGTTTAGAGTCTCATTTGCAATAAACACATTCACAAACCATGTTCAGATCATGACAGATCATATCTTTGGCCTTACATCCCAAATTTGTATTCACTTTATTTAACCCACAACAGCAAATCATGTTGGCCTGATACTGAAAGGGTAATAGAGGTGATAGAGATTGTTGAGTACATCCCATGTGGGCAAAGTTTCATCTTTCATGGAGAAGACCTCTCTCAGAGAGGTCTCATTTGACTTTTGAACATCTTTAGCAAATCCTGTGATCTTTCTATCTTGCCTCACTTTGCACATGCTAAAATCTCACCAGGTGAGACTGTGAAAGGATCTTTTGTCTCATGTCAGTCTCTTTTTGCTCAGTTCTCTCTATATCTTGGACACGTTATTGGCATATATTCACAGTGTTTGACCGCTTCCTATTTAGAGGGGATTGCTCACAACAAAGAATTCAGTCTAAAGAGGACACCGACTTTGCAGTCTACAGTAAAGCAGGGACCAGCTTACTGTCTGACTTTTTTCCTTGTTGCAGCACAAAATGAATTAAATGGAAGAAGAAAGAAATCCCCTTCTCTCGGGGAAGACCGTTGAGTCTAATCAGATTCAATTATACACATAATTACTTGGTAGCAATAAGTGGAGGTGAGCTAACCCCTCCATGCATAAGGATTATTGTTGTGCAACTGGTATGACCGTCTGCCACTCTGATCACCACTTATGCCAAAAACAAATGAAATCCTCCACCTGTAACTGACATACATTAAGGGTGACATCAGAGGTCTGTGTGTGTGTGTGTGTGTGTGTGTGTGTGTGTGTGTGTGAGTTTGATAGTCAAACACATTCTTTAACAGGTTTCATTCATTATTCTATCATAATGCTGAGTTGTTACATCAATTCAAGTATAGTAATGACATGAATTTTATCCCATTTACAATAAACAAGCTTATATTAGATGAATAGCAATGCTGAACAACATCAAATTTGACATGAAAGATGGGAAACGTCTTGCAATTTTCTCTCTTTAGAGAGAGGAAGGTGATTCTGAATCATTGTACCAAAGCAAAAATTGTCATGCTATCAAGGATTCATGGATTTAAACGTACCCACTGCTCTGGAGGGGAAAAGCTATAGTGACATCTAATTGATGGAACCATTGGACTGGGTAATGATTCAGTATTTCCCTTTATCGTCTTTCATTGCTATAGTTTTGGGATGAAATTTGTATATTCATATATCATTTCATTCATATTGTGATATCCAATTAAACTGTCCAAATTGATGATGAGAATCTAGTACCTGGAATCCCATGAAAAGATCAATAACCTATGAGAGAGAATCATCTGAAAACTACTTTTGGTTTGATATTATGCAGATAATACCAAACAGTTCACTGGGATGAATTTCAGTTTGTAGATAAGTAGAGATTTATATATATATATATATATAGTATAGAATTTCCTATGATTGCTGGAATAATACATTCCACATCACCTATCACTATGGTACTATTGCCAGTACTGCATCTGGCACCAAACGTGCTAACCACCATAACCTGACTGAAGGTAAGTCAGTTCTGAAGATAACTTTGACAGATCATTATAACCAATAAATGTCAAAGCAAAAGCTATTACAAGACAGTAAGATTCATACAAAACTATTAAACTGATTTATTGTGTACGAGTTCTACTGCCAACAGGCATTTTCAGGACTACATTTTATCTTTTGGTGATATGCTCCAATTACACCGAAAATGACACTACTGGTCTAAAACCTCAAGAATCAATGTGTATGAGTTAATTTACAGGGCAGATGAAATAATTTGGTGATAGTTGGTGGCTATGAATCATATATTCATAAGGGTTTGCACATCATTTGTCTACTGTAAATTGACATGTCATCTACTGACATGGACATACATTATGCTGGCACCATAACCCACACCAGATAGTTCTAATATATGTACTCTCCATAGTCAGGGGTCAGGGGGTGTGTTTATCTGGCCAGATGTGCAGCTTTGACAACAAGGTCTCAAGTGTTGCAGATTAAAGCATCCTTACCATCAGAGATTTGAAATGAGATGACACCTCTAACATCAGCCTCTCAGTCTTTAATCTTGGATCTGAACCAAACTGCTTGGCACACCAAACACAATACAACTTTTGGACAATGACAGTCAAACACCTTCCCATGCCAGAACCACTCTTGCTAAAAAATGGCCTCGTCTAATACTTGAAAATTCACAGCATACAGCAATTTGTCATGACTATGCATATTGTGAATGGGATATATTTGCACCCTTATGCCCTGTGAAGCTGGCAAGGGAGCTGGTAATGCAGCTGGGCAGCTAGCTGGTGTTCTGATCATTTATTTTACCTTGTACCTCAAATTCGCAGTGGCTCTAATCCGCGCATGCGTAATAATATTAGCCGGTGACCCCTAGATTTTGCGAAATTCTCGCGGGATTTTAACCTCATTTTAACCTAACGCTCACAATGCGCGTGTACGAGATTCACATATCTGGAGTTACCATCTAGAAACGAGCACTTGATTGGTGGGATGAACTCTGAGAACACCGGAAATTGAGGAAATGGCGGAATAATTGCGTTACTGATGTTTGTTTTGGACACTAAAGACAAAAGGCAATCACAAATTGAGAAAATTGGCAATATTCAATGGGGGAAAATGTTTGGAGTCAGTATTTTGTAGCTTTGGTTGATTTTTCAGGACATTCAGTTATTTTAAAACCTTCCGTTTAACAGGACAGGGCGAGTATTTTTCCATAGTTAATGGCTACATACGGCTTGCCCAGACGTCGCTAAAATTTCCTAGTGATGAACGATAATTGGAAGACGTAAAAAAATAAAAGAATACGAATATTATCTCACTCAACTCACATAAGAAGAGCCAGAGAAGAGTCGTCCTCACAGATAACAGGTGGTTGGCTACTTCTTCCATGGTTGTCCTCCCCGGGCACAAGGAGCCTCACCGGCGAACACGGAGGTCCTGTTATCCGCTCTCAAAACTTCATGTTGAAGCCCCGACAAGACGGGGACCTCTGTCATCTTCGCAACTGGCAGGGATATGAACACAACCCGACCAGTAAGTCAGTGTTTATACGGCTCAAGGAGTTACTGTGTGTATGTAGAATGTGAGGAGAACGTTGAGGCTGAAAAACTTTGCGGTCTGTTCAGCTGATCATCCCAGAAGGCTGAATCAACATTAAACCAGGTTTTTTAAATTATCTTTAAAAGCCTATAGGAAACCTGCAGCGTACGTCGATAAACGGCACAGTCTATTTTCAGCTGATGAATTGGGCAGAGTTTAAAAAGTGTAACACTTTTATATTGACTCGCATTTGCTAACTTGAACCGAAAGAAGGTTTAACAGAGTTGTCGATATATCGAGGTTTATTTTACTCACGGGAAATTGTCCATCGTGCAGGTGGTGTCATCCGGAAAGCTGAGTCTTTTTGCGTGTCGGCAGTGGAACTTTAGGCATTTTTGACGACTTGTGGAAATACGCATTGGATGTCCGCTTGCATGACGAAATTGTTTCGTTGAATTGGATTGAGACTATTTTTTTTAAATTTGTAGTCACTAAGGTTGCCAAGTTGCGCAAATCTCCATCCATCCAGTCCCCATGAGAGGATGGGAGTACATTTGAACAGCAGCCGCAGCTCAGCGACGTGACTTGGAAATGAATATTTGTTATTTCTAAGACACACCGCTAGAGGGCAGACTAAGTGAACGGATAGCAGAAGACCCCCCCCAAAAAAAAAGAAAAAGAAAAAAGACGACGTTAAAGTGTTAAAAAAAACCTGGAAATGAAGACAAGACAATATATAAAGTATACCTGTACTGATAACCAATGCATATATTCTGTTTGCTGATGTATTTTGCTGAATTGCACCTAGAACAGAGGTCTTGCATTGCTAATGCAAAACATTTATTTTTCTAATTGAAATGTTAAAACGATGTTAAGCATACAGCACAGTGGAACTGGACACATTAAGGCTGAAATATCCCAGTTTTATGATTTTAATCTTGGTGACACTGCCCACAGAGGGAGGAGATGTTTTATCCATCCAGTAAGAATTGAAAAGAAACCGTACCCTTTATGTAGAATGCTATGAAATCAAGGAAGAAAAGTGGTTACTTAGATGTTCCATGACTAATGAAGAAAACCCCCCAAATATTTAAGGTTATTTCATTTCAGTTAAAATTATTAGACTGTATCATACTTGCTTTTACCATGATTTATAAATCTGCTGCAGTCCAAACACAAAAACAAACACTCTTGAATGAAAGGTTTCCTGTGAGCATTTCTCAGAGCAATATGTGAAACGCATGTGCTTCGTCTTGAGATTTTCCATAGAGTGCTCTCTGTGTATAAAACGTGTTCAACCTCAATGCTCTTCCTCAAACATCAATATTATTTTATGATGGATCTCAGCTATCGTAAAATAATTTGGATCTTTGAGTCTCAATTTTGAGCCTGAGTTTTAACGTAATATATGCAATATTTCCCCCTCCTTGCAAAGCTTTTCCACCAATCCCCAACCCAATTGCGCTTGTTGTATTGGTCCCTGGAGTGATATTCACATGGGAGATTGTTTTCTTTTCTTCTGGAAGTAAAGAACATCTCTTTTCAAACTCATCAGTGACCCTCTGCTTGTCCTGGCCTCCATCCTTACCCTGGAACCCAGATAGTCAAACAATTGCTGACAGTGAAGAAGGCTAACAGTCTGCCTGTTTGTTCCCAGATGGCCAATAGCACATAAACACTCAGCCTGGCTAAATGCTACATGCTGTTGCAATCCATGACATCACCAAATTCGAGGAATAATGCCTGGATGGAAACTTTTATTTGAAGGTACATAATGCAGGGAAATTTAATTTGATGCACAGTATGAAAAGTATTTTTGGAAAAAAAAGGAAACTTACCTAAGTTTGTACATGACTTTATGACTTTCACTTATTAATTGGTGGTTTTATACCACTATATCAGTAATTAAGGAAGTAGAAAAAAATCATTCTCAGCTCCACACCATTCTCCTATCCCTTTGCCAAGTTCTCTCATGGCTCATATGATTCTAAACCATCAAGTTTCCCGTCAAATTGGCTTTTTTTCTTTCTTTAGCCCAGTTGGTTTCCAGAAAATAAGTAGTGTAATGAGAGCCATGGAGTCGATGTAAGAAAGGTCTGGAGTGGATTCAAAGTTGTTGCCTTCTCGGTGCTACTGAACACATGAGTAGCAAAATGTAATTACAATTAAAGAGTGATTTATTGCCATTATTTAAGTATTTTGGGCCTCTTAGTAGATGCCAAACATCATCAGATACATGTCAAACCCAATAAGGATGATATATTAAGAGCACCATGTAACAGTTGTCTAGTTCCTTAGCCAAGGATTTTGAGAGTGTCTTTCAGTTGCTTAGTGAGCGAAGCATGCAGGGCCTGTGAGGTTCTCTCCAGCCTGGTGGCAATGTCTGCTGCTGCCCGATGCATGCCGTCAAAAACCAGAAACTCTTCTCGGATTCTGCTTGGAAAGACAAATGGTCAGAGTTAGTGGTAAGAATGAGGAGGACAAGAAGAGAACTACGGGACAAGAGAAATGGGGATGAATGAAGATAGTGTAGCGAGAAGGAAAACCTCAGGGCCAGAACTGAGGTGAGGAAGGTATAAAAAAATGACCAGTGATAAGGTCAGGTGCAAGAGCTAGACCAATCTCATGTTGGATGCATTGATCTTTCTCAGGAGATTGAATCTAGCCTCTTGCAAAAAGAGCAATTTCTAAAAAAGGCCAGGTAGGTCAACTTGCACAATCATTGTGGAGACTGAGTGGTTCCTGTGGTTGACATGGGAAACAGTCGAATTAACAATGAGTAGAGAATATCTCGTCAAAATCCTATACATGCATGCTCATGTGCATTCTTCTTTTGTCATATGTCATATGCTGTTCTTTCATAACACCTCCATTTACAATTACTGCCTTCATTGTTTTGCATTTCTGCAGCATCATGTCTCATTTTTTAGAACCATTGGATTAGTCTCCAAAGATGTGATTGCACCATCCACTTCTCTTTGGAGGGGGTCAACCTTTTAGAAATTGCTCTCAATTGGCCAAACCCCGTTTCCTGAGAGAGATCAATTTGATCAACTTAAGATATTAGTCTGGCTTGTGAGGCAGAAAAGTCACAAATGTGGAAAAATAATCACGCGTTGGCGTGTCACCGCCTGCTATCCTGTCAAACCAAGGCTTTTTGAAAGAATAATGCCACATTGTCAACGTGACTTGTGCATGGCCTTGGAGTTCAGTATGCCTAAGATAAGAGGCACTTTGTATCTTGAGTTTGTTATTTATACCCATTATAAACTAGGGAAAGAGCTGTTTCAAATGTGACAAAAAGAGGTGAATCTGTTCAGCTGGATCAGAAGTTTGTGGTTTCCAGTTTAAAGGAAGACTATTGTCTTGAATGGGTTGTAAGTGGATTCTTGTTCACTCTACTGGGATGAACAACATTGAGACAATTTTTTTGGGTTACTTTTATTGGAAACCGCAATCCAAGTATGTTAATTAAATGTATATAAACCTTTGTAAAAATATTAAAATGACTTATTCTATATAGGGCTTCTCTAGTTTAGTGACCACCCAAAGCACTTTGCATCATATGCCTCACATTTACCAAGTCAGATACTAAATAGATCTTCAGGTTTTGTTAACCTTGTGTCAAAATGGTGTATTTACTCACTTCTGAATCCCAGTATGGGCCTCTGAGACATCTCCCTCCAGTTGCTTCTCAAGATCCTCTTCAACTCTCTGCACCACCCCTTGGCAGCTCATGTGGTCTTCTGTGATTCCATCTATGTTCTCCTGGATTATATCTGTGTAGCTCTTTTCCCCTACCTCTGTCCCCACGTATTGAACCAAGTTCTCTATAACTGCTTGGTTGCCATGTTGAATGGCCTTCAGGTATGCAATCTCCTCTTTTTGGGCCTTGAGTCTTCGAGCTGAAGGAGTGTTTGTATTGAAGTTGACAGAGCATGCGTCTGGTTGAGACTCAGAGAGCAGCATAGGTGAGGGTGATGGAGATGGTAAGACTGTAACCAAGGCTGGGCTGTTTGTCGTTCTTGCAGGTTCATCACCGATTGCCTGTGAAGTGTCATTGGTGGCCAGCACTGTCATGGAAGTGTCGTAACCTGAACCCCATTCACCATCGCCACTCTGGCAGAGTATTGGGTTTGCCATGGATACCCAGAGCAAGATGCAAAGCATCCAACAATGCCACATGGTAGCCTGGAAAGAGAAGTAAGAGACCTTGAATGACCTCTTTAAACTTGACATTTACAGATTGAAAGGCAATTTTAAATTAGACAATACACAGATCTTCGGTTGATACAGAGCAAAAGAATAAGATATTTTCTATATTGTGTAAATGTTAGCATGTATTTGCATACCACTGCTAAGGAAAAAACTGCAACAAAAACGATTCCTGAAACTATGGATTTGATGTATGACCCTTTATTCTTCATTACACTGAACTCTACTACACCACCTTTTCAGGGAAAATTAAAGGCAAAATTATGCTAATAAAATGAAAAAAAACTGAATTTGTGATTTATAGTAAAACATCCATGCTTTATTAAAATATTATGTGTGGCTCACTCTATATCAAAACCTGACAGGCGAATATGCACACTGGAGCCTCATCTGTCCAGTAGCATCATATTAAATAGCCAGAGCTCTGAGTCTACAAGGATAAACACAGGAAAGTAGTGTATACACGATTCTGCCTTGTGAATAACAGTGCATTTAATCATATCCTGGCAATCAGCTTGGCAATGTCCAATCTGCAGTGCTCACCACACGTGCACCAGGTCATACAATATGCCCTTTGTTGTAATAGTATCTGGAACTTCTGTGTTAACTGAAAATAACACACTTTTGGAACTGATGAGCCAGAGCCAAAGGAAAAGGCATCCTTCCTTAATCCCTCAAGCTCCATCTCAATTCTTGTTCACTCCCACAACATGGGGACAAATCCTGACACATAACATACTCCTCACTCTTTGCTGAAGGAAGAGATAGTTCCTACTTAAATCATCAATAATGGTCATGCTTTCCCTCCCTTTTGTCCATCAGTAATCCTCCACGATGTAACTGGCAATTAGTATCCTCACACTTAAGAAATCAATTCAGCACTACCAAGTACTTAATTGTTCAAGGACTTTCTTTTACCAGTTAAGGTCACACAGGTTAGTTGTCTGTCCTTTGGGTCTAATCAAATGAGAAATCTACCGCATGTAAAGTCAGGTCAGGTGTATTTGATATATCCCTAAATCACAGGCACAGGGCTTTACATTCCCACAATGAGAAGCAGGTAGATAAAGTAAACGACCGAGGAGCTTACAAGGGGAAAAAATACATCAAAGCCAAAAAAACCTGACCGGGAAATGAGAAATTGCCAAATGCAAGAACACTTAGAGGACTTTAAAGGAGTAAATAGAAAGCTGCACATATTTAGGAAAAAGAAATGTTTGCTATTGCAAAAGTGATTATTCAGAAAGAATAGCCACTTAACTCTGTTATTGCATTCTTACAAGGAATTGTTTTCTTAGATTGAAAATTTTCCTTTGCATTTAACCCATCCACAGTCGGCAGCTGCAGCGCCTGGGCAGCAGTTAGGGGTTCAGTGTCTTGCTCAAGGACACCTATGACCAAGCAATGATCATTGCTGCACTCTGGTATGTGAAGTATTTTATATTCATTTGAAGTGCTTGTACCTTCTTGTTAGAAGAACATCTTGACGTATATGAACTTATTTTCCTGTAAGGATGACCATTTTTTATGACCTTGCGGAAATTCTCTACCATTTTATTTGGTCTGCACTGCTATGTAATGATCAAGTATATCAAACTGTTGCGGAAAGTGATAATTCTCTGTTATCATTTAGGTTTATGCACCCATGACAAGGAAGTCTGTGGTTTATACCTGGGATAGGTTGATGTGTATTTTATATTACATAATCACTGTAAAGGTTCATATATTCCAATGTGGCACTATTTGTGTTGTTCTGGGGATTAGAGGCTTATCAAAAAATCTCCAATAAAACCCATTCACCTCACATCTTTTCAATACTTGTGAGAGTGTAGGTAAGGGAGACGAGGCTTCAGTTTACCCAATGCAAAGGTGTTTTTTTATCAGAAGGGGATTTTTAGTCTTTATATGAGTCACTCTCTGTTTGTGGTCTTGCAAGCTTTCAAAGAAGTAGCAGCTTTTGCTGCTTTTTTATGAAAACATTTTAAAAGTTGTTTTAGGCCATTTTCTTTCTTTATTTGATAGAATAGTCAAGAGAGAGACGGGGAAGGCCGGGGAGAGAGAGAAGGGGTGAGATCCAGCAAAGGGCCTGGGTCGTATTGGTTGCTGCAGTAAGGACTCAGCCTTATGTGGTACGCGCTCTACCAGCAGATCCACTGTGGAGTCCTGGCTCTGAAACGTTGGGTCCTCTGTGTGTGGCATGGCCCCAAATCATAAAACAACCAACCGTTGGCTGCTCTCTCCCCTTCTCCTCTTTTCTAATTACTCTAAATGGCGACCTCACATGTGGAGGCTGGAGAAACGGTGGTAAACAGGAAGCTTTAAGTCTGCCAAGACTGCAAACAGTTACACATATCACAAGCAGAATGTCAGGCTACTTATTGCTTTTGATTGCATTTATTTAAATTTATGTTTTTATTGCTTTTTACTGCCTTTATATCTCTTTCCATCTGTCTTTCAACATACAATTTTCTCTCTGCTGTGTTTTTGCCCCTTTGTCTTCTTGTTTTAACCTGATTTTGTCTTGACCTTAACTTTGTCTTGCTTTTGTTCTGTTTCTGTTTAGCGAGTCTTTACTGATGTCTTTACTGAGTCCTTAGATATGTGAACTGAACTCTTGATTTTATGACAGGGTCTATAAACATCAACAAACCTGCTGATGGAGCCTCTGAAATAAGTTTAGATTCTTAGAATTTAATAAAAATTCAATTTACACGTTTGTTAGATGGGTGGGTTTTTTTTTTTTGCAAAGCTTAATGCACAAGCAAGCAAACACTCAACTACAATTGCTATACATTTATCAAGTTAAACAGCATAGCACAGGATAAAAGTTGTACCATGTGACAGAAGCTCACCTTACCTGGATTATTTCTGTTTTCATTCACAATCTCACCAGTAAAATACCCCAAGTCTAAAGACATTTCAGGATATCAAAAGTTTCCAAAAGTTTTGCTGACCAGCAGCACACATGTACTTCTCTGTCTCACTGACTGACAGGAGCAGTTGCCTTTGTGTTTGAAAAGCGCGCAGACATTTTCCACGCTGTCTGCATATGACTCATTTGAAATGCTGTGTCACATACTCACGATAGTCAGCGGTGATCTCTTTTTGGATTTGTGGGAAAGGTTTGGTTATTTTGTAGTGGCTTTTCTTGGCTGGCTTGCCCTGCGGGCTTAAAATAGCATAAGCTTGTCTGCAGAAGGAACGCAGACCACTGCCACTTTCTGAGTGGTATCATTAGGTGAGGATTGGTGTTCTTGTCTAGGGCCGCCCACAGTCCCTGTATGGCTCAACATTTAGAAGTGCTTCTGACTGCAAAGGCTTGCTGAAGTTTCCACTAATGGAGGAGGGCTTATTTGGACTGATTTGGTGTTATTCTGTTTTTGTGGTCCTTGAAACAGGGCTTGCCCAAAGGTTTGCTTGATTGACTGACTGGTAATTTACTATATTTCATTCTACCGTAGAGGTCAACTTCTAACAAAAACATTCCAATAGCATCTGGTTTGTCTGCAGAGCATTTAAATAACTGTAATTTGTAAAGTAAGATAAATTGAGCCACTTTATTTGGTCATTGTATTCCTACAATGACATTTGTCCTCTGCATCCACCGTATACCTCGGTAAAATGTGAGGCCTTCATTCTAAATGGTGAATGAAGTTGTTCTTATGTAGGGCTTTTCTAGTTTAAAGTGCTTCGAGTAGTCACTAGCCTAGAAAAGGGCTAAATAAGAACAAGTCCATTTACCATTTAACTAATCTTATTGTTTAGGGTGTAGGAGCAGTTGAGCCGGCACAGCTAAAAAGGAAAAAAGCTCAAACAGACATTTTACAGAGAATGTCAAGATCTCTTATCTTATCAGACAGCCTTACTGTCTTGATCATTAGATCAGCTTATGATATAATCAAACTTTAAAAGGAAACATACAATCACAATCTAAAGTAAACTTGACACAAATAACAATTGTAAGCATTGTAATGCCTATGTCTGAAAATGTATCATTTTCATGCAACAAGTATAAAATCTGGGGATTGGGAACTAACGCAAGTATACGTTAAACGGGGCATCAGATCGGAAACGTGAGTGAGGAAGTAATTTTTTCCAGATGTACATTGTTATGACAAAACACAATCACAACCATCACATCTCTGCAGAAACTAGGCAAACCGCTGTGGTCAAGGAGTGTCCAACAACACACCACAGTCTATCTGGAGGAAATCCACCCACCGTCAGACCGTGGAGATGTACACATAGTGTTATTATATACTATCATTAAAACCAGACACAGTTTGAGGTGTTGACCCAAGTGACACTGCTGTTAACAAACAGGAAGCCTGCCAACAGCAACCCTGCTGCCCACTGCTCCACAATTAAATTGGTTAATATTGAGTCAAATAGTTCTGTGTTGGACTTTGCCATCTCTGCAGATACGAGTCAGAGATATTCTGACTGTTGTTAGTGGGCTGCAGATTCCTGACCAGTCCTCTGACCCCTAAGCTCCAACAGGTGTGCGTCATAGTTGTCACATCACCCAACCGAGTCAGTGTTGCCGTAACAAAGAGCCCTTTGGCAGCAAAGCATCATTATCTCTGTCTAAATAGATAAGGCCTGGTGAGGTCAGCACATAATTCAGTGCTAAACCATCTAGACACAGAAATGACAGCATCAATAGTTTGATGGAAAAATGTTGTTAATTAAATGCACACTCAAACACATATGTAGTTTTCTATGACTAAAGTTTTATTTAGAAAAAGAAATGATGTTGAGGCCCAGAATTTGTACGTCCCCGTATTACGACTGAGCAATAGGATGATTGTAAATAGAAAATCAGCTTTAGTCACTCATAAGAAATATGTTCTTAAGGCTAAGAGAAAACTGTTCTTAACTATTCTAAAAGCCAGACTTACCTTGTTCCAACAACTTTTCAGTGTCAGTCTTTTCCCATCAGCTTGAAAGACCCTCAAAAAGTTTCAAAACCGTAATTCACAGAGTAGAGAGAGCAGATCTTACGCTGTGTCCTTCTGCATCCCAGAGGACAAAAAAGACCAAAAGAAAAACAAAAAACACTCCAGACACATAAATGCACACACACACACACACACACATACACATGCACACGACACAGACTCACAATTAGGGTTTGGCTTTAGAGCGTGTGTGTGCCCCCGTCTGCCATTGGAAGGGGAGTGTAGGGGAGGGGATGTTTGGAGAAAAGGCTGAGACTCAATGATTTCTTTCTTTGCAGTGGAAAGAGGGGCTGGCTGAAGGAAGGTTAAAAAAAAAAAGAGACGCCGTAATCTAGTTAACATCTGTGCACTGCGATGGGGGACAGATGAGGTATGAGGGCTCCTCAGTAAAAGGGGGAAAACCTTTATATGACCTTGCCTGGATATCCCCTTCTTAGTTCTTCTAGGAATGGGCAGGTGAAAATAAAACTTCAAACAATGCATGAAGGCAATGTGACATTTCAAAGGCATTGTGAAGCAGTTATCCTTTCCTCCCTTGCCAAAACAAAGCAGTTAAACGGTTAATAATGTACAGCAAATAGTCTCATGTGGTGGGTTTTATGCAGCCTGTCTCTATATTTTAAGCTACACATTACAGTACATATAAAAGGCTCTGAGATGGTTACCCTTAAAAATTTAAACGTTTTGACTGTGAAAAGCTGAAATATTTAAGATTTATTTGTGGACATGTCCGTTTAATAATGTTCAGTGCCACTAAGAAGAGAGGGAATGGTAGAAAAAAAGGCGATCAATTCATTTTCAGTCACGACCCATTTAATTTAATGAATGTATAGATTCTAAATCTTTTTCAATGAAAACCTTTTCATCATATTTGCAGCAATACATTACATGCATTTATGTTATGCATAGCAGTGTCGTTCTCACCTTAAATTCTTGTTGCCAGATTCCACATGTGAATGAGCATAATCGTGAAACGGTCTCATACGCAAAAGCCCATATTTTAAATAATTCTTCGTAGAACATGGTTTTGGGAAGTTGTCCACCAGGAGCCTATACATTTATACATCAAAAGTACCTTCATAATCCCCATGTTCAGTGTTGCGTGTCTGTTGTGGTTTACCTGTTACACATAGTTGAAACATCCCATGCACCATATCATTTTGGCTCAGCCTATTCATAACATTTTTGCATTCTAGCCCATCTCTTTCCCATCTCACCCCAACATGAAAGTCTAAAAACCAGTGGCTAGTCATGGAAAATGAATTAAATGCATCTATTGGATTCAGACGCGTCATCCTCATGTCGTAATAGGCCAGATGGTCATCGTCAAACATGACAGCGCAAAGGGCCCTCAGTCATGTTTGGTCCACATGGATGTCTAAGACAAGCCCTTGCGTCTCAGAGGGCAGAACCCGACCATATGAGAGTTGTAGATTTTCAGCTCAATTTAATTTATTGTCATTATATCATTTTAGTATAACAAGAAGTCTGGTTTGCCTGTTACTGTGGTGCAGCATGAAAGCATAATGCACACTAGCAAAAACAAAAACAAAGAAATGCTTCCAGACAGTCTTAGACCTAAAAAAAAAATACA
>OMLC01036090.1:32008-53586 GCA_900302585.1 Regalecus glesne
AATTATTGTGGGGCGCCATGGCTCAGTGGGTAAAACGGTCGTCTGGTTGCCGGTTTGAGCCCCACACCTGCAGAGAAATGTGTCAAAGTGTCCTTGAGCAAGACACTGTTCCCTTAAGTGCTCTGCCCACTGATGCAATGGCGACCCTTCAAGGGTGTATCCCCGGCTTTCGCCCAATGAGAACTGAGATAGGTTCCAGTTCCCCGCAACCCGACTTCAGTTAAACGGTTGACCATGGGTGGATGGATGGATGGATGGATGGATGGATATAAAAGAGTTTGAAGAAATTATATGTATGTATAAAGAGTACAAGTCCTCATTTATAGCATAAATCATGTGTAATATCAGTCTTCACGGAAAGAATTGCACAGTGCCATTAAAAATTCCCTTTTTTGCACAATCCATGTCTATAGTAAGGTAATAATCTGTACTCGTGTGTGTATGTGGGAGATGTCACTAGCGTTGCTGCTCTTGGAAAGAAACTGTTCTTCTGTCTGCTGGTCTGTGACTGTATTGCTTGATAGCTCTTACCAGATGGCATGGGGTCAAACAGATGGTGACTGTGTCTCTGGTGTTGCAATCTCCTCAGACAATTTCTCGTCAAGAATATCCTGTATGGGTGGCAATGCTATCCCAGTAATACACTGGGTTGTTCCCACTATCGACTGCAGAGCCCTTGTGGTCAGCCACAGTAGAGCTGCCAAACTGTGGATCCCAGACTGTGATGCAGCTGGTCAATATGCTCTCCATTGTGCATCAGCAAAAGTCTGAGATTGCAACTCAATCTTCCTTAGCCTCCTCAGAAAGTGGAGGGATTGGTGAACCTATGTGATGAGAAAGGAGATTTTGAGGGTCTGGTTTAATTCGTGGGTTAAATGGACCAACAGGGATTTAAAACTTGAATCTCTCAACAGCAGATCCATCAATATAGATTGATGTGTGGCTTGTGTTGTGTCTTGTAAAATCCACAATTGGCTCCTTTGGTTATTTTTGATATTGAGGCAGAGGTTGTTCTTGGTACACTAGCCTGCTAGAAGTTCCACTTACTCCCTCCCTCAATCTGAAGAGTGTCTTATAAGTAGCCATGGGATCTTGACATCTTTGGTGAGTGCTGCACAGTTTTTATGACAGGAATAGAAAAACACAGCTTTGCTGTAGCAAATTTATGGCAAGTAGACATGTTCTGTAATGGCAGTCTTTATCGTAGACTCAAAAGTCTGTCTCTAAATGCTTCACTCAACTAGAGGCTGAGGACCTCCCAGCTTTCATTACTAGAACTGGGTGGAAGCGATTAGAATAAAAAAAGCTGCATTGCAAAACCAAGGGGGGGCCTTAATATTGGGGTGGTGACATGGAGAAGTGTGGTTGTAAACACTGTTGTACCATTGACACGTGGCTCAACCGCAGTCACTGAAGAATTCTTCTTCAAAGTCTGTTGATGTTTTACCGCATTTGCGGTGAAACATATTCAGCGGTGGAAGTATTCAGATTGTTCATTTAGGTAAAAGTACAAATAGCACACCATGAGAAGACTCCACTACAAGTAAAATTCTTGCATTCAAAACCTTACTTTTGTATAAATATGAAATTATTATCAGCAAAATATACTATGCATTATATGCAATATACTATACTATTGCATTTTACTGGTGTGGCTGTTTAAGGTTGAGCAGATTTTTATTACTTCTTATGCTGTTGGGTAGTTTAATCTACAGCAATACATCATATTCTATCATATCATCATGTACAGCTATCAGCCAAAACATTAAAATCACTGATGGGTAAGTGAAAAATATTGATTATCTTGTCACAATGGCACCTTTCAATTGGGTGGGATATATCATGCAGTAAGTGAACAGTCAGTTCTTGTGTGGTGTGTGATGTGTTGGAAGCAGGACAATTGGGCAAGCTTAAGAATTTGAGCGACTTTGACGAGGGACAAATTGTCATGGATATACAACTGGGTCAGAGCATGATCCACCACCAAAAGTGCCCACAATGGGCATGTGAGCATCCAGGATGGACTATGGGATGGATGCTATGGGGGAAAAAAGGCAAGCTGGGCAGAGGCAGTGTGATGCTCTGGGCAATGTTCTACTGGGAAACCTTGGGTCCTGGCATTCATGTGGACTTTACTTTGACACATACCACCTACCTAAACATTGTTGCAGACCAAGCATACCCATTTATGGCTATGGTATTTCCTGATGGCAGTGGCCTCTTTCAGCAGGATAATGTACCCTACCAAACTGCAAACGTTGTTCAGGAATGGTTTGAGGAACACGAAAAGGAGTTCAAGATGTTGCCTTGGCCTCCGAATTCGCCAGATCTCAATCTGATCAAGCATCTGTGAAATGTGCTGGAAAATCAAGTCCAAACCACAGAAGCCTCACCTCGCAACTTGTAGGACTTGGAGGACCTGTTGGTAATGTGTCAGTGCTATATACCAGGGGGCACCCTTAGATGTCTTGTGGAATCTGTGACTGGAAGGGTCAGAGCTGTTTAGGGAGCACAAGGGGGGGCTACACAATATTAGGCAGGTGGTATTAATGTTTTGTAGAATCACTGTCCTTTGAGAACCACGTAGCTCTAAAAAGTAAACTTTTCATGAGCTCAGAAAAAAGCTTTGACAGTGCATTTTTTTAGCTAACCCAATAGGGTTTTTAAATAGCCTATTCAGCTTTAAATGTAGGAGAATTTGCTCAACCCAGAAATGAACACTTAAACATTTAGTGCACGAGAAATAAGAAAAGTCTAATTCAAAATCATAATATTTGGAAATACATGGTTTTACACCAGCTTTCTCAGCATGGGTGGGAACAAGTGTATTCTGAAAAGTACGAGTAACTAAAGCTAACAGATAAATGTAGTGGAGTAGAAAGTACAATATCTTCCTTTGAAATGTTCTGAAGTAGAAGTATAAAGTTGCATAAAATTGAAAAAAAAAACAAGTTAAGTACAAGTACTTTAAATTAATACCCGAGTACAGCACTAGAGTAAATGTGCTGTGTTACATTCCATCACTGAAGATATCCATCAATTAAAAACAAACAATCTTTAACCAGGACATGATTCATCTGTCCGGTCGGACTAGACATCTGCCCGGGAGGACATTACAGAATGAGTTACATTGGCAGACAGTATTGAGTATCTTTGAGCCAACACGTCTTTCTTACCCTGGGTTAAAAGTTTTAAACAAAGTCGCTGTAAATCCTTATACATCAATCTTGTGGACTGAGCTCATATTTGATGAAGCAGAATAATATATATAACAATATATATTGTAACAATGCTTGGGGCATCTATTTGTCAATATTTTGAAAAGCTCTCTCCGTGTTACAAAGTGCCTCACTAGATCTCCAGTTTTATTCACTACAGAGGAGGATTGGGGGGGGGGTAATTTCTGGGAAGACATGTCCCAGATTTCCAAAGCAGTAGACGTAGGTCTGTTGTTGGCCGTTCTCCCTGTCTCACACCATTTATCTTGCATTTAGAACTCCCCAGACATTGGTCGGCAGAGATCTCTGATGTGCTGTGGAAAAGGGGATATGAGGCCTTAAAAGATTCTTACAAATTCTATTACTGTGTTTATTTGCGATATTTGAAAAAATCAGTATGTATTGATTCAAGGCTATAATTGCAATATTGAATTAGGAGGTAATAGCCAATTCCTCTCCCAGATGTATTGACCTGCAAACAGTCTCTGCACTCTCTAATGGACCACAGTCTTATTCACCCCCAGGGTTGTTTGTGAGCAAGACAATCAGCTTATATGATGTAGTGCAGACGGACTCCTTTCTTTATACTCGTGGAAATCAACGACATTCACGTCAGGCTTCTTCAAGTGCTGACAACTGTCCTGACACATTATTCACCTTTGCTTTTTTCCAGTCAGATGTAGTGGCAACAGGCAGGGATTCAATATAATGTTGATTGCATAAATTCATAGTATTGGAGTTAGTTAACCATCAATCAGTAGAAAGAGTTTGCATTTGAAATGCAGTGTTGGTGACAATATGATCTCTGCTGATAAGACATTTTGATACCTGTTGGGGCTCAGATCTTTCTAAATGCTGATAGATTTGTTGTAGGCGATGTGACCTAGACCACATTATAGGTTGGTGAGTTAGTCACAACCATACTACGTTATAAAAACTTGTCATGTCTACATCAACTGCTCATCCGGTGTCAGGTCACAGATCTGCTTTAGCCTATCCTAGTGCTCATTGGGTGGAAGGTGGAGAAACACGCTGTATAGGTTGCCGATTCCATCCCAGGGCAGACGTGGGGCATTAAGGCCAGATGCCCTTCCTGACGCCCCACCGTTGGTTCGAACCCGCAGCCTCTGGCTCATTAGTTCCTGAAGCAAGCGTTCTCCACCCCCAAGCTACTGTGCCCCCTAAGAAAAAACAAAAAATGGTTATACAACAAGAAAATTCAGTTGGCGCTGAAAGCTTATTAAAATATTTTTAAAGTTTGTTTTCAACCGATGCCAATTCTAGATGTGTGCGTGTGTCTGATTGAAAAGTTGGCTTTGACTGCAAAAACTCATTCAGTTGAATTACATAAAGTGTCACATGAATACGTGAGGCTCTGGTTTTCATTATATTGTCAACTTTGATTTCATGAGCTCACATTAATGATTCCATTACTCTAATACTAAAACTTTTTTAGGGGGCTAAACATTTGTTTTGACAGAGCTTAGATCCTTATATGCCAAGGTGAGCTTGCAGGTCCTGATTTGCCTTGAAGTGGAAATGGACTGGATATGAGTGGATATGAGTTGGATCCCTGGTGCTGTGACAGGTCAATTGGCTCTGCACTAGCTGTCTGGGTCATGTTATGTGCTTCCAAAACAGATGAACAGACTGCCATCCAGACCCCATTATACAAGTCAGGCAGCAGGAAATGAGACGGCCTTAGGAGATTCCCAACATGGATCAATCACCTAGACACTGATTTGGGCCATTGGAAACACAAAGTGTCTATACCTTATTTCATTTTACATCACAGGTCCTTTTAGCTTATGTTTAATGTGATTAAATGTTCTTTGGAAAATATGAGGCGGATGGTTATAATGCAGGACACAAATCAGGCAAACACGATTATGTGAAGGTTATCTGAAGATTAGAAAATAGATGACTACGTAAAAGGAAGTCACTTTTTGACTCTTTTTTTCTTTCAACTATAGCGTATCATCACTTATTGGAACAGCTGCAAAACAACATGTGATTGCATAATCTGGCCATAATTTAAATGATAGTGGAGGGAGAGATACAGTAGCAATTTCAGAGGAACAAACTGAGTTTACAAAGGCTAAATTGCTTGCTA
The DNA here is from genome assembly GCA_900302585.1 of Regalecus glesne. Classification (NCBI taxonomy): domain Eukaryota; kingdom Metazoa; phylum Chordata; class Actinopteri; order Lampriformes; family Regalecidae; genus Regalecus; species Regalecus glesne. The sequence continues at coordinate 37,340 of OMLC01036090.1, forward strand.
CTAAGTCAGAGTACATCACACACTAGCACTATGCGCTGAGAAGATTTTGTTATTATCTAGCTAAAGCGTTTGTGAAAGTCCCTTGACTCATCAATTCTAAAGTCTTGACCTATCCATTGTCTTCTAACTGAGGCTAATATATTAGATTTTATATTGTATGACCCTGCAATGGCAACTGGCCTCTCGGGACAAAGACTTGTGACTGTGGCAACATGGCCTAGTAGATACACTGGGACATCCAATAATTGGAAAATCTGGGGGTTCGGTCCCCAGCTCCTTCAGAAAGTGTGTGGAAGTGTCCTTGAGCAAGACACTGAACCCTTAACTGGTGCTTCAGCCACCCACTGCTCTTATACAATAGGATCGGTTAAACGCAGATGACAATGTCATTGTAAGAATATGGCCAAATAAAGTGGACTTCTTTTTCTTTCCTTTGGTCAGGACTGAGATTTTGTTGGACTGATACGTAATTGCACAGAGAGAAATGGAATTGGAAATGGAAAAGATTTTAAGTACAATTTAACACTTAAATGAAATCAAATTTAGCATCCAGATGTCTGTTCTTCACTGATCATCACATGGATGAAATGTGCTGTCAACTCCATGCTTACAATTTCCCGGGGGTCTTTCATTGATTTGTGTGGTTAAGGCATGTGTCATTCCAGCAGAAGCTAATGACCACTCTCCTGGAGAGGAGCCAAAAGATGCTTTGATCCCCCAATGCAAGTACTGTGAAGTGAATGAGAAATCGAGTATTAAATCGATGACGTTGGACTTATTTCAAAATAAAGTTCAAATCAGAGAGACCCTTTCACATATTTCCCAATGATCTTTACTCTGGTGTCAAATGTGCATGAGAACTTGACACGTGCCAAGAGCTTATGTTGGACCATTCCAGCCTTCCAACTGAAAAGGTTTGGATGCCTGTCAGTCTTGCATGCTGCAAGACTGAAGCTCAATGTGGTTTGGATTATTTCAGTTTGAATGGCAATGTTTGGTCAATTAATGTCATCCCTTTGAGGAAGATTAAAGTTTATTCTGCTTTATTGCATCCTTATTGCATGATGATAGAATTATTTTGTTTGTCACAGAGTCATTTGGCAGCACAGTAGCCCAGTGGTCCGAGCTGTTGCCTTAATGCAAGAAGGTCCTGGATTTGAACCCCAGGTCATCCCACGTCCTTCCTATTTGGAGTTTGCATGTTCTCCCCATGCCTGTACGCGTTTCCTCTGGTTGCTCCAATTTTCTCCTCCATCAAAAAGACATGCATGTTAGGGTTAATGCTCCTATCTGTGGCACTGACTAACTCGATAGGAAAAAGAACTGGAATTGGTCCGCGGGAGCTGCACCATGGCTGCCCACTTGTCCTACTGTGTGTATAGAGGAAGGGTTATGTGCAGAGAATGAATTTCATTGTATGTACAGTGGCAAGAAAATTATCTTTGTTTTTTCTGGTTGCTATTCAGCTGAATGGGAAAAAATGTAATGGTCAAGTCCTTTCCAAGTCTCAAGTTGATATTCTCATAAGGCTGGACATTGTTTTGTAGTGATACTGCTTTGATTAGGCTACTTCAAAATCCATACTGATACAAAGTCATGTGTTCTCAGTACCATGGCTTGGGAGGTAGAGTGGGCTGTCTAGTATTTGGAAGGTTGCCGTTTAGATCCCTGGCTCCTTCAGAAAGCATACTGAAATGTTCTTGAGGTAGACACTGAAGGCCTAACTGTTCCCCGGATGCTGCAGCTGCCCACTGCAGCACCTCGGGATGGATTAAATACAGGGAACAAATTTCATTGTAATAGTACAATAACCTAATAAAGTGCCTTTCCTTATGTTAATCAGCCCATTTTGCCATATTCGTATTTAATTGAGTCAATTTGGCAATTGGTGATTGGATAACTGCACAGCCGCAAATGTCCAAATACTTCATTACTCACTGTTCTATTTATATCTCCTTGTCTTTGTGAAAGCTTAGCTAAGAGGCTTATTTGCTTTGAAATATAATAAAATGTGACATACAATGGTTAAACTATTTCTGGGATGAGGTGCATTGGGGTAATATTTTGGCGAGACAGATTTCGTCTGGAATTCATTATAGTCGGCAGAGGTGCAAGTACGTGTAACCCTCACATTTTTCTTTCCAAGAAGCAGACATTTATAGCAGTTATATAAAATGAGCATTGAATGTTATCACTAGAATTCCTCAGACTGATGTATTTAGTAAAAGCACAGCCACTCTTCTGTACTCCCCTTGATTTTGAAGACTTGATTGGCTTCTGTGCTAGATTCACTGTGCTCTGGCCTGCCTGAAGTATGTGTGTTTTTAGTTTTAAATTCCTGCTGTTCTTGTGGTTGTCTCCCACCGGTTTAAGAGTGAAAGATGAGCTCTTTTACTCCGCCTGCCTCTCTCTTCATTCCACGGCTCGAAACACACCTTCATCCCCACCCACCACACGCGCCTCCCGCCCGACCCCTCCATCAGGCCATTTATTTGTTTGATGTGACATTGTTGGTAATGCAGGCCTCTGGCCCCACAGCTTGGAGTCATCTTCGAAGCAAATAAGAAAGAAAAATCAACGCAGGATGGGAAATAGATGTAAAGGAATCAACCCTAAAGAACAGTTGGTGTTCATTTGTCACAGTCAGACCTGATGAAGCTCAAGCAGCAAAGCAAAGCTCTCAAGCAGGCAGCACTTCTGTGGAAGTTTGTGTTTTGCTCTTTTGCCTGATTACATTTGTTCTTTTTAAATCCTGTAAAGTATGGAAATAATACGCTAATCTCCACTTTTGGCACCATCTCTTATCATCCTTTTACTTCCATCTGTACCCCATTTTCCCAGTCCTTGCAAATATCCATGAAGTTAGAGTAATATTTCTTAGTGATAAAGGCCCTTAGGGCAGCGTTTGTACAAATGAGATACACCATAGTGAGAATAAATTGCCAAGTGTGTTTTGCCATATAAATCACAGCTGGAGCATCACTTGTTGAGATGTGATTAAACTGTAGCTTTTTCATGATTATGGTACACGCTTCATCTTCTACGTAGATCTGCATGGCAAATATGTTTTGAGGATTCGCAATGTGCAGATGCAATGTGATAGGCCCTGAGAATACAGTTTGACTCCTGGCAAAAAGAACAACTGAAATGATCTTCTCATAACTGTGCTTTGCAGTATTTCATTATAGAAATGTACAAAGCTAACATAAATAGTTGATTTTTTTTCTCTTTTCAATTCCTCGGGTCAATGGAGACCTAAGCTTGTTTGTATGACACTTTGATTGGGTTTCAGAAACTGTTTACAATCTATATGAGGTAGCTGTTATGCCTTGACCATAACTTTGCTCTCAATCTGCCCTGGTAGAGGTGGTGGTCTGGGGTCAGAGTACAAATGCGACCTCTTCATCCATACAAAGGAGCCAGAAGTGACAACTAGAGCAGAGGTCAGGTTCAGTGTGTCAAGCCATTTTGATGCTACTAATTGTATATTGGGAATCTACAGATGTAGAAATGTGTTCAAGGCACGTTTTTTTTGTTGTTGCTCCAAATCTCAATAACAGTCTCAGAAGGTGATTTAGTCACGTAGTGGAAAATGGTGGACATCGCCCTGTATCCTTTACATCTTTGATTCACATGAGGGGGAAAAACAAATACACACACACACACACACATACACACACATGCACACACACAATCTTATAAAAACATTGGGAGAAACCACCTCTTCAAGGAAAAGGCAAGCGTTAAACTTGAAGGGTAGACAAGAAAAACCTTTTTTTCCCTCAGATCCAGGCGTCAAACCTGGAAATATAGCATTGAACAACTTCAATCTTTTTGTGCTGTAATTCTCATCACGTCTCCATACCTTTAGTTTTACCCCTCAAATCGGGAGCTTTCTTTGAGATACATCTAGTAACTGAGTGAGAATGGCAAGCGTCAAATCCATGGTCTATTCAAGTAGACTCTCATTTGATTGTGTCAGTTTTAATTTCAAAAGCATGCACACAGCTCCGAACTACCATTGACATTCAGATCACACCATCTTTTCCAAATACAGTCAAGATATCTCTTCGGGACTTGGGCTGTCCTTGAGTTGTTCATCAGTCTGCCTTAATAACAGGATCTCCACACATCACATACAAACTTCACAGGGGGCTAATTGGAGAGAATAATATTTCCGGAAGAGGTGCACTCAAGTCCCAAATTGAATTTAGAATGTTACATTGACTTTAAATAGAGGCCCTTGCATGTGAAATGCTGAAGAAAAAATAGTTTGCTCCATTGAGCAGCCAAGCACAGGACTGGGAATTAAATTAAGGGGCCGCTCTGGATTTACAACACACTGGGATGCTCCTAACACAGTTAAAACGCCAATACATTATTTAGCAGATCTGCTTCAATGCATTGTAGTTGAATGGCTGTACTGCTAATATGTGAAAGTATAATGAGTTTGGAATTTCTACTGTTTTGTCTGCCTGCTCTTTTTTTTTTTTACTTGTCCCTTTCCTGTTCCATTTCTCCCAAACAGATATATACAAATATCAAATACTAAAATCACCACCTGCTTATTGCACAATGATATCTGAGCACATTGAATGAGGATGGCTGCAGTTTTACAGTAATTGCATTATTGCATTGATACTACGTTCCAAAACAAAAGCACATAGAATCATATCAGTTTGCATGAAAGATATCAGACTAAACATATCTGCATTGGATTAGATGGCTGTTAGTTGTTGTGTTTGGATTGTGGAATTAATTAGCGTAGATATATCTTAATGGAATCGTTGAGTCAACATCAGGATCCATAACTGGAAAAAAACATCACTGAGTGGTTTCTTGGTGGTGCATCTTTTTTTTCATCTTCTATGTCTCTGTAGCTGCCTCGTTAGACTCCTATATATCAGTATATAAATGAGCAGATGGGTTCATGGCACTCTTACCCAAGCAACCCAGACATCCACAGCTGCTCGCCACCCTTGTTTATGGAGACAACGAAACTAAGGTGATTCAGTACTTTCCTGGGTGGCTACCTCCCAAAGTCAAAGGGTGAAGGAGAAAATAGGACACTGGAGAAAGACAGACATCAAATCTGTAAACTCAATGACTCTCTGTTGGTCATTACAAGTTGGAAAAAAGCTACAAAGTACCTTTGAGAAGCATTTGTAACATGCTTCAAAAAAGGGTGTCAATAACCAGATAGATGAGTTGTTTAGCCAATCTGTCCTTGGGGTTCTCTGAATGGTAGGTTTGAAACTCCTTTTGCCCTAGAGTGCTCTCTACAAGTGCAGAAGTTTATGTGGTTGGCTTTCATGTATGATGCTTTTGTTGTTGCTCTGCTTCTGTGACAGAAATATAAAAAGACTCCCAGAAAGAGAAAATCTTTTCCCATATCCTTTCCCAATTCTTACTCAATTCTCCAAGTCTCTGAATACTGGTCTGTAGATCACTGGAAGCTTGATAAATGATGGTAAATGGATTTGATCTTTTTTAGCTCCTTTCTAGTCTAGTGACCACTCAAAGCGCTTTACATGGGGGATTAAAGCCAGATGCCCTTTCTCTGATACCCCGTGGTGGGCTCAAACCTGCTATGGCTAACTTGGAGGTGCATGCTCTACCGCTGAGCCATGATAGACCCCAAACTAAATGCTATAAATGATAAATCATCATATTTGTTTTCTGGAGGGCCTGAGATGCAACACAGATTAGGCTCAGAACATGAACGAACATAATCAAGCACGCACAATTCTAATCTTGCCACTCTGTGAAGCAATTCTGAAGCTTCAGTTAATCTGTGGCATGGGGGCACAGAAAAATACCACTTCCTTGATAGTTTTTCAGAGGGCATTCTGTAATGCTCCCTAGCCTTGAGGGCCACCTCATTCCAATTGTGTTGGGCAGCATGGATGCGAAACTCAATAACCACTTCCCTGACGCTGTGGGAGACTTGTAGAGACGGGAACCTTTTATCTGCATCCTTACCATCGATGGGGTGGTCAAAGATCATCTTCATCTCACTTGCACCATCACATGAAAAAACAATGAGGTTCGCCTTTATAAAACTTTCATCCAGTCTCCTGGTTTGAGGCACTTTAGCAGACTGTTTGTTATAGTCTCAGCTGACTTCTTTCAAGCTCAACCAAAATCAGGAAGATAGCTGTAGGTACATGATTTATTATGGATGTTGACTACACCTCTAAGACAGACTGCTTGCTAAGTGTTTTAGACTCATTAATCAAAGCGCTAAATTTCTGGTCTTTCATTAGCATGTGGTCCACTATTTTCTGTCTCTTTTCCTTTGCTGTGTGATCAGTCATATTTTTTGTAGTGTACCTGGAGGGAAGAGTGGTACACATGTTGAGGCCATTTTCTCACTTGGAGATGCACCAACTCCTGGTAGTTTGTCTGCAGTCTATTGTTCTTTCCCTTGAAATATGCTGCCTAAACCTTTATTCTCAACTTCTCCTTCCACTTGTTTCTCTATCGACCCATCAATTGTACATTTTGTGTTCACTATTTTCTCTGAGGTGTTGAGGCTTTTTGATGCTGTGTGTTGATTGAGCCTGGTCTGCAAACGCGACAGTTGGCATTGGAAGTCACCATTGTGACTATAAGTCACTTTAGGGCTTTGCCACTCATTTGACATACATTCACCTGTTTCTTTAAATGCCTCTTTCTTGTTTTGCAAGTTTGACACCTGATATGTATTCCCCATTGACAGCAAGTCATGGGTTATCCTTTGAAACTGGCCGTTGTTTTTTTTTATTGGGGGCACTGGCAAAATATGTGGGTGGCATCACTGTTCTTTCTCTGTTCCTCCCCTCTTTTTCTCCTCTCTCTGTTTGTCCTCTGTTCTTTATCTCGTTCGCTTTTTTTCTCCTCTGTTCATCTTTTCTTTGTCCTCCTTTTTTCTCCTGTTTGTCCTCCCTTTCTCTTTTTTCTCAGTCATCTCTGTTTGACCTCACTCTATTCCTCCTCTCTCTGTGTGTTCTGGGCTTCCTGCATCACTGCCTACCTCTTGACTGTCTGCAAAACATAGTGTAAAATGGAGAAATGAGGACTCATTTTGTTGTGTTCTTTTGCTATACATTGATTTGTCAAAGACAGGAATCCAGACATGTAATGCTAGTTAACCTTAACTAGTTAGCTGGTTAGCCCCATTCTACGGCTCTCTCATGAGCCTGTCGGCCACAAGAAACAATATGATAGATGCTATAAATGCTGACAATCCAGTGCAATTTTGAATGTGCCATGGCTTGCACTGGTAAAACAATATGAAATACTAGCAGTTGTGTAAGCTTTATTTAGAGCTGCATAAATTCTATTTCAGCAATGTAGGAGGTGCGTAAAGGCTGTTTACATGTGTTTAACCTGGAAGACTGCAAAATGAGACAATGTTACATAAATACCAGTGAAGTGTGCTTACCTGTCCAAGGTTTCATCAGGACGGAAGACATGACAGCCCACTTTTAGACCAAATCATTTAATTAATTATTACCTAATTGTGTATCATCTTAACAAATTCAACTGTCTAAGGTGCATAACACAAGTCCATATATAGTAATACAATACTTTTCTTTCTTACGAAATTATTTTCATTGGCCCTGTCAAAACACAGAGTACAACCTGATGATTCCAGTAGCACAACACTTTTAACTGCTTTTGTTTTAGTAGTTGCTATTTAGGCTAAGATTTAAACATCTACTTGGCCTTGATGTTAAAACTACACTAAGACTGGTTTGAGGCTTGACTGTTGAGTATAACCGTTGAGGTTATCCTGTATGTAATAATTATGCATTAATGAATTAAGCAGTTTGATCTTAAAGTGGGCTACATTGAGCCGGACTGCTTTTCAGACTGCTTGTGTAAACGTTAAGTACAGATTGCATCAACAGTGTTTGGAAAATGTTCCTGCGTCAAAGGATAATTTTTGTCTGATTTTTACTCTCTGCCTTTTGGGTCACTTTCTACCATCTTGCAGAAGCTGTTTTTCTTCTTATGCATTTTGCCCCATGTGCAGTGAAGAGTAACACCCATGGGGACGATTGGTGTCTTTAATGCCATTGGAACAGTGATATGAAAATGCTCACAGCTTTCTTTTTAATGATCCAGCATGTCTGAAACGTTTCTCACGGGCTCTTAATATTCAATCTACCATCACTTGTGGATATGTACATTACATTTACTATTCCTTTAAAAACAATTGCACTGCATTTGAAAACAGAAAGTTGGAAGACTGCAGTTTACCTGAAAAGGGAAATTCAAGTCGATGAAGTTATGGGCTGAAATGAACTGCTGGCAGAAGAAATCTTTCAGAAGTCAGAGTTTGGTGTTCTCTATGGATTGCATGAGGTTTATCACAAAGGTGAAAGATTTCTTTGGGGACTGCCAAGGAGGTTCATGCTGTAGCATCCCATTTCTTTACTTTGTGGTATGTGATATTAAAATCCTGAGTATACTTATGCTTCAGGAATCACCCAAGACTGAATGTGTTGTGTCAAGCATCCCATACAAACTCACAAGAAACTTATGTGGGAGAATAATATTTCTGGAGCATTATTTCTCATTTTGCCATTTGTCATCTCGGGCAGAGTTACTGCCTCTCATCATAGTCACACAGTCAAAACCTGACAGCATCATTGCTTGAGTCCCGCTTCACATGAGTGAAGTAGGAACAATTCTTTCTTTCACTGGGATTTCAAGTTATAGTGAAGAAGTTTTAGAATTACATTTTTCTGGTACCTGCTTGCCATAGCAATTGACGTCTTATCAATCCTGCTGAAAAATGTCTGCCACTGTGCTAGGACTGTAGGATGCCAGTCTCTTTCAGCTCTTGGTTCCAATATCAGTATGGAGTTGTTATAGTAAGCAAGTAGTCATTTGTTCAGGGATTTTTCACTGTTATAATCAAGCAGTATATAGGGAGAGTAGCTCAGCAGTTTGAACTCACACTCCATCTAAGTCCTTGTCCACGCCCACAACATGGGGACTAATCTTGACATGTACAAATGGACCTCTCAATCAAGCAGTATATAAGATTAAGTACTGCAGATCCAAACAAACAACAAAATGTCAGCCTGATAGGATTGCTCATATTTCATTCATGTTCAATCTAAAAGATGGCCAAGCCTCAGTTCGCTATGGGTGGAACCTAAGAGGCCTCATATAAAAATACTGTCGGTCTACCTCCTAAGGTTAACAGCCTCCTTTTGGCCTGCTGTTAAAGTGTCTTCTAATATCTGACATATTTTGTAGTGCATTTGATCACTAAGTTGGACTCCCCTGAATGTATGATTTAATGTCTTGTTGAAAAGTGGTCCGTTGAGGGAAGTGGAAAAAAAAGGACAAACCCTTTTCTTATGGATGCACAAACTTTATGGATTGCTTTTGAATTTGCTCGTGTGTTTTTCCTGTTGCCTCTAAATTTCAACTTGCAGATGTAATACTGGAGCGATATGATAGGCTGTGATGAGTTCAAGACCTGAACTCCCCCCATGTTAACTGTCAGTGAAGCATCTCGTTCAGTCAATATTGAAATACTTTTCTTTTTGTGTTAAAGACAGCCTGAAGATTTGTTTTTGACGTCTTTCTCAGCCTGGCTTCAAGGACTTGTCTCCTGATGTGTTTTTATTGTTATAGTACCTTTAAACCCTTGTGCTTACCAATCAGTTATATGGTGCATTATCTATGCAGTATGAGGTCAGTAGTATTTTTTCAGTGTGTATGTGTTGTCATGGGTCAAGGTCTCAGTTCAGGACAACGCTGTTTTGTTCTTCTCAGGTTACTTTCCCTAGTTGCAAAACAAGCTGATGGTATGGTTTTAGTCAGGGTCAAAGCCTCTTGTCCATCCCCATAGATCAAATTCCATGTTGGCTGCAGAGAACTAATATTTAGGCATCATTTTCAGCTCACTCCCATTGGCTATAAAGCACTGATCAAAAGGTAATTAAAAATCATCGACCATCATTTGATATCTTAAATTTCCTGCTCAACAATGCACTTTTGTCTTTCTACCTGACCTCTCTTACCAGGAAGATTTCTACTCTGTGAGGTTGCTCCGTCCTCGCATTACAGTGATAAGATGAGAGAGCTCTGTTTTATGTCCCACTATTAGTCCCCATGCTGTGGGGATGAGCATAGACTTAGATGGACCTCTGAGGATTCAGGCAGGATGGCTTTCCTGATGCTAAGCAGTGGGCTCGAACCTGCAGCCTCTGGCTCATCAATTCCTGAAGCGTACTCTCTACCACTGAGCTACAACTGCCCCCTCTTACACTGATAAGAATGACTGGTAAAAAATGGCTCCTGGAATCAGATCAAGGGGATGCTATCGCTTACACTTCTAATGTGTATAGTTATGCGGAATGAACCCGGAACAAGCAAATCTCTCTAATCATTACCAAATGTGTTGTAGGAAAATCAGTATTTTGCACGTGTGCCTGGTTTGGGTGATGTATGTACGAAGTATCTTAGAGTGAAAAGATACCAATGTTCCTTTATCAGAAGGTCCACATTAAGTGACTAATCACCAATGGATGGATAGTTTTAATAGCTACATGACTAAGGCCGATAGAATGTGTGCTCTACATTTAACCCATCTTATCGCATAGAAGCAGTGAGCACAGCCACAGCGCCCAGGGAGCAGTTAGGGGTTTAGTGTCTTGTTCAAGGACACCTCGACACGTTTTCTGCAGGATCGAATCTCCGATTACTAGATGACCGCCCTACCTCCTGAGCCATGCCACCCCTATTGTCTCAATCATATTCCTCCTGTGATGGAAGCTGTATTTGTTCACAGCTGCTTATTGATGGGTGCAAAGAATGATAGAGAGCAAAGTTATTTATTGTTGCAGTGTCTCCTTTGTTGGCCGACAGTATTTCTGTCATCACTGTGATTGGTATTTCTTTGTCTTCTCAATGAAGAAGTTCAGACAGGGAATCAGTTTTGAAGCTTTTGAAACAGTTCACTCTTTATACGTAAAGTGCAAATATGTTTTGTTTGCCGATGACAGGGCCGTGGGCTTGTTGGTGCACAGTGAAAGGTGATAACTGATTCACTCGAGCGTAGAAGTGTCTGAATGGTGGCTCAAAGAAACAGCAGGCAGCCTCAACCTTATCTTCAATTTTCTGAAATCTAGAAGTAACCAGGTTGTTTATCTGTCACATTTATGTTGGGCAATCTATCAAAACTATGCCCTGTCTAGAAACTTCGCTGAGAAAACACTGCTATACCGTTGCAGCTTAATCAAATATTTCTCTGGGATTTGTTGCAAAGAAAGAAAGTAGATTTTCAGTAAGTGAAAATCTTTCAGATGCTTTGGTCTGTCTTTGTCTTTGCTATGACAGCCGTTCAGCAAGATTCACTTTACATGAGGCACGGGTCTATGAAGTAGCCTTGTTTCATTTTTATCAAAGTAGACATTTTCCCTTAAAGATTTTAAGGAGAATTACCTCACAAAGTACAGCCTGCAGCAATGAATCACTAATCAACCAGTTTCGCAGGCATAGTTGAATAAAATCTAGGTTTTCCAGCAAATGGCCCTGAGTGTGGGACCAGTGTCATCCCCGCTGTCCACATATAAAATGTTCATTGACGCTGTAAAAGTTAGATTTATGATATTTAATGCCTTGAGATCCTTTAAATTATTTATCATTTGAAGAGGGTTCATATCACCGATCGCCAATGTTAATTCCCTGTGAAAAAGGTATACACTGTGAGCAAATCAGATTTTGCTTTATGAAGGACTTATCGTAAAATGATTACTATACTTGTCTCATTTAGTTTGAATAATCCTGATAATATAGTTATGATAATATAGTTATTTATCATACAGGTCATACTAGGTAAAATTTATGATATTCATTATGTTGTATAAATGGGGGCTGCGGTAGCTCAGTGGTGGAACGCGGACTTTGAGAACTGACCAGCTAGAGGCTGCAGGTTTGAACCCACTGCAGGGTGTACAGCCTTAATCCCCCAAGCTTTATCGAAGTCCATATCCACCTCCACAACATGGGGACTAATTGTGACAGGTAAAAGGGACCTCTCAGTATATTGTATAAAGTCACCACTTTCAATACAATGTGATAGACTGAAATTCCATATTATGTTGTCCACCTTTTCACTCTTTGTAGAAGAAAACAAGTTAAACCGGGACACTGTTGCCTTGTGATGCTGGCACATCAGAGCTGTTGTCATGCCAGTGCTTCATTTCCTCCTCTTAAAGTCTTGTTTGGGTGGGAAATTGCACTGCCTATTGACATCATGTTAAACCTAGATACATAGAATTATTTTTCCGGAGGCTTAGTGAGATAGTTAAAAGGCAACAGGCCAGGTCCTCAGAGCAACAGATACATTCTCGTGATTTTAGAGCCAAATTCCAGTTCTGTTCTGAGGGAGTTAGTCTGGGTGCAGAATAAGGCTAGGAACTGAGAGCTGTGTCCCAAGTTGCAGAGAAGGTATAGAAGCCCCTTCTGGACGGTTGAAAGAGTGACAGATGTACTGTATTGACTATCAGTGGAGGGAGGTCCTGGGTGTGTCGGACACTTCAACTGGTGTAAGCCGTTCACTTTTTCTTTGGTAATGACAAGTGATCCAGTATCCAGGAAGGCTGACCAGCCCGCCTTTTGACCAACCCTGAGCTTCCAGATGACAGTGTTCAGAGGTCCAGTTTGGTGTGGGTTTGGTCCATCATTCCCACCTAGCCAATTTGGGTGCATCAGGATAGCACTTGCCACTGGGGGTCATGTAGCCTAGGAGCTGGAGGAGGAGCTAGAGTTTGAGCAGGAGCTGGAGGAAAAAAGAAGATTCCTCTTATTGACTGATTCTTTTGAATATGTGATCCCTTCCCATGAGGATGCATTTACACCCTGTTCTAGTCAAGAGGACAGGCCAATGTTAAGTGGTCAGTGTAATTCCAGTGTAAATTTCATGTGACATCTATCAGAGGCCACCTGTTTGGTCTTAAGATTAACTGACATTACAGGAATTAATATTTTTGGTCAGTAGAGGGGAGAGTGTGATATGAATAGTGAGGTGATTGGTTAACTTGCCACCACTGGACCAACAGGTAATGAAGTAAAAAAAACAAAAAAACATCAGGTTTGACATATTGGGAGCCTGTGGGACTCTGGGACAAACCATAGGAGAGCCAGGTATTGTGTGTGAATCTGGGTAGTGTGCTGTGTGGCTGCGTTCACTCCGGGAGATGGAGGGTGTCAATCGCAGCTTGTTAGGGCTGCTGACATCAAAGACAGATACGATAGGGGGTTAGCCTGTTCCTGTGTCAGGAGGGGAGGTATTCTGCCTCCTCTGACTATTTTAAGTTAGGATTATAGTAGTGCAAACTGCCACCAAGCTCCGGCTTTGCTATCCCCTCAAGCACATCGCTGTTAACATTCCCTGCCTTTTCACTTCCTGTGCCGTCCAATGAAGCTGTGGACTCTTGGGGGTGTTGGACGATACCATAAGTCTAGACCACCTCCCGAGGGGGGGGTATCTCATCAACCACGGAAGTTCAGTATGTGTATTAATTTTTTATGTACAGTGTATGTGCACTTTAGAAGCTAGGGTTGAACTAGGTCCTGGGCAGCAGGCCTTTGTTATTGGTCTCAGCCTTATAGTGTAATTTACGAGTGTGACTCCACTGTGTGTAGTATGATTGGTTTTCCTGCATTTCTAGAAATTTTAGTGGTGTGCTCTTATCTTGATATCTGTTTTTGCATCTCTTGATGGTGGTGTCTACATTTTTATAGTGTGGCCAGTTCTTGCACCCCTAGGGATGGTAGCTTTCCCACCTAGTGCCCTTGAGCAAGACACTGAATCCCCAACTGCTCCCTGGGCACTGCAGCTGCGCACTGCTCCTATAGGATAGGATAGGTTAAATACAGAGGACAGAGTTCATCACCGGAATACAAAGACCAAATAAATGACTTTCCATCCTTCCTTTCCTGGTCAAACTTCAAGGACCCTTGTTATGAATGACGCTAATGCAGTAAATATTTTCATTTGACCTATTACTCATTGTGGGTGAGTATTGTTTTAGTCTGATAGTCTCTGACATGTCTCCCACATCCCAGGTTTCTGGTTGCCTCTTGGTTGGCCTAGACCTAAAACTTGAATTATTTTACATTATTAATGATTGATCAATTATTGATTGATAACGTGTTCAACTACCGGTTAAGAAAAATGAGAAAATGTGCAACCCTACTACCAATCCATCTGGGGTTTCCATGCCCCTGTAGTTTAATAAATGGACCTATTAAGTAATAATTAGACCTAGATTGAGGTAATGGAAACCAGTGGCAGTGAAGGATAGAGCAGCTGTCAGAGAAACACAGAGGCTGTGAATAAAACGGTTTTCAGGCCCTCATTCTGGCTGACGGCTGCCATTTTCACATACTCAAGTGTTTTACATCAACATTAATATTTTCCAACATAGAGGTTTCATTTTTCCCATGACAGAGATAGACCATGAATGACAAACTATCCTCCAAAATATAATTTTAGATTACCTACACACACTGCCATTTCTCACAAACATCAGATTACCCAAATCAAATTTACATTGTGATTTATTCAGTGGAGATGACCGACTTGGTCTCTTTCGAAAAGTATTTTCCAGTATGAAATAGTCGATGAGATGCTATTATTCTGTTATCTATGTCAAATGGGGCTTGCCTGAAATATTGGCTGGTTAATTGCTCCAGCTATGTGGGGATGTTGAAGTCCCTGGCACATGAGGCTGCCGGCAGAAATTCATTATCTTCAAAGCAAGCATTGCAAAGTCTGTGGGGCAGGTGGTATGGCTACTCTCACACACTCTTTGTACACTCCCATAAAAAAATTGCACTACTTTGTATCACCTCTCTGTTGTGGTTGAACACATAGGTGCAGTCTCTCCGACAATCAGTCAACTCCAAATGAAACAGTGTTGATAGCTGAAAGAGTAAGGAGCTATTTAATCCACTGCAGTGATCTAATGCTGTAATTTAAGGAACTGCAAACTAGACGAGTACTAAGAAACAATGATTGTATTCGGATTACGGTCATTTTCTACAACTGATTGTCTTGTACATCAGCTATTTTAACTCTCATATTGTTCATGTCTATTTCCAACCCAAGGGTCTTATCAGTTGTCAAGAGCACAGTAAGTATAGATGAGTGTCTGAACTGAAAGGGTTATCTGTTCTTGTTCTTCAGAGTATATGTGTACACAACATGGAGAAATTAGAAGGCTTGTTTGTAGCGAAGCAAAAAGGGGTAGAAAGTTTTCTCTCCACACTAGCATCTACAGATTATTTCTGAAAACTTGCCGTCAACATTGCCGAAGCAATAGAAAAATGAAGGAGTATTCAGCCAGCAGCTCTGTTTTCTTTGTTCTCACTACAACTCTAGGCTGGCATGTTCAAACTTATTCGGTTTGGAGAGCAGTGTTGAAATTCTGTTTTTTGGGTGTTGGACATATCATCTTAGTCTAGATGGAAGACCAAAACTGATGGGAAAAAAGTTGTGCTTTCAAATTTACCTTTTTTATGTGGACATACACCCAGTTTGCAACTTGCAGGGCTGTGGTAGTTTAACAATAGACCCTGCATGTCAGGAAATGACGAGCCGGGTGTCACGGGTTTGATTCAACTGCAGGATGCCAGGAAGGGCATCCAGTCTAATCTCCCACAGTCCATCCAGGTCCATGTCCACCCTCACAACGTGGGGACTAATTGTGATATGTAAAATGGACCTTTTAACTCTCACTTTGCAACTTCTAAATGAATAGAGAAAGCTCATTAATCAGCAATTTGATGGGAGCAAGTTTATGCCTGACCCGTAAACATAATTTCCAAATAGACGTGTTATATACCAGGGAACAATGTCAGATAAACATGGAGTAGCGGGATCCAACAGTTTCCATATGGTCTGAGACACCAAATGCTTGCCAGTGCTGTCTAAATTTGCTTCAGAGTTGGCTGGTTGGTTCTTACAGCTCTGCACATAGCTGGAACATGGATTTATCTATAAATGGCCATCTTTAAGTATACTTTCAAATTTGTATGAAACATTCATGATGTACTCTACAAGATTTTTGTGTGTGCAGTGGTAGAGCACACGCTTCAGGAATTGACAAGCCTGATGACACGGGTTCAAACTCACTGGGGGGGGTCAGGAAGGGCATCGGGCCTTCATCCCCCAAGCTCCATCATAGTCCATGTCTATCCCCCACGACATGGAGACTAATTGTGACATAAAA
>OMLC01036091.1:7551-19914 GCA_900302585.1 Regalecus glesne
GGGGGCTTGGACGCGCCCTCAAAACGACTTACAGAGGCGTCTGCCTATCTGTAAGATATGTTTTATCATGTCTACTGTATATATCCTAGGTTGTTTGTTACATATGAGGACATCAGTGATCGTAGGTTCCATCCATCCATCCATCCATCCATCCATCCATCATCAACCGCTTGTTCAAAATCAGGTTGAGGAGTCATGCTGGAGCCTAACCCAGCGTTCAATAGGGGAAAGGCGGGGAAGCACCCTGGATAGATCCCCATTCTATCACAGGGCTTGACCCGTTCGGGGTTCTTAGTCTTGCTCAAGGTCACATCGACATCCTTTCTGCAGGGGCTGGGGATCGAACCACCGATCTTCCCTTAGCTAGATGACCACCCTGCCTCCTGAGCTATGCCACCCCTTAATTACAGTATCCTTTCCTTTATTCGCTCTCCTCTCATCGTCACTTATTCTCCTATACACCTGGCCCATGCCCCTCATAGATTCCTTCATCATTGGACCTGCTGAAATGTGGGTATATTTTCTCATGCATTCATGGCAGGTGCCAAGATACTGTAAAAACTCTGGGTGCCTATGTCAGTAATGTGCCACCACCTCGCAGTCTCTCTCCCATCCTGCCTGTCTCTCTGACTTTAAGTTAGGCATGTCTTTCTAGACATTTATCCAGAAAAGAAGATGATGATTGTCTTCAGAACCAGCCAAAACAGTCCATTTCAAGCTTATCGGTCATGATTGGATGAGAGCATTGTCATGTCAGTTTAAGGAAGATGTGTGTTTGACTTTTGCAGTGATTCCTCAGTGGAGAGTTCAGGTCAATCTCCTTTAATATCCATATGGGGAGAATACACAGGTACGTGCTGTTACAGATGTATGCATGCATTAATTGATGTCCATCATTGTCAGGCCTGTTCACCGGCACGTCTTGACGGTTAATTCTTCTGTACGTTCTTTCAATACTGTTGTGACCTTATGCCCCCCGTGTCAGTAATGCTTCTTGATTCACATCAGACCCGGAGGAGGCTTCTTTCACGGTGACGGCTGACACCAAAGTCCCCTGGTCGGACGAAGAGACCAACAATCTGCTAGACATCTGGGGGAAGGACTCGGTACAGCAGGTTTTGAAAGGCTGCCTGAAAAATCGTCACATATTCACTCTCATCTCCCAAAAGATGGCAGAGAGGGGCTACATGAGAACCGTGGAGCAGTGTCAGACCAGAATCAAACGGCTAAAGAAATGCTTCCGCCAGTGCCTCCACAGCAACAAGTGGGTGTACATGTGTTTGTCTGGCTGTCTGTTGTTCTGTCTTTTCCAATGCTCTGTCTGTCTCTTTCTGCTGTTGTGTCTGTTGTTCTTTCCTTTCTTAATTATGTTCTCTTCATTATCTTGAGGGATTTTAAGCTCGGTCCATTGTCATCGCCTGCTGTGGTTGTACAAATTTTTCCATTCACAAAGTTTGTCCGGTCGTAGATTTAGAGCATTTGACCAGAGGGGGCAGCATAGCTCAGGAGGTAGGGCCACCATCTGGTAATGGGAAGATTGGTGGTTCGATCCCCGATTCCTTCAGAAAGCGTGTCAAAGTGTCCTTGAGCAAGACACTGAACCCATAATTGCTTGGGACAATCAATCAAAATTAGCCTGGTGGCTAATTCTGGCATATTTGCTTTTTAAATGTTCATTCATATGCACTGTCCCTATAAAGGAGATTATTATTATTATTATTATTATTATTTGAAATGTGGCACTGACTGGAACATCTCAATTACTTTTATTCAGTACGGCTTGTTTTGACTCCGTACAGCTCAAATGACGGTGAAAATATAGCAGGCGCCATAATGGTATGAGAATGCCCAGTTCAGACCAGACCACATGCAGAATATCTGATTTTCTACAAGTTCTGTAAGTCGTCCAAGTCCCACCATTCTTAACAAGTGTGCATGTGTGAGGGTAGGAGAGGGTTACCGCGTCCTGTAAAGCTCAGGCCAGATGAGTGGGTTTATAATTCAAGGATGATGTAGTTAAGGCAGCGGAGGCCTGGTTAGGCTCAAGTTATTTATGCTCGGTTCCGTGCAGTCTTGGTTTCCTGGTCTCTTGCTAGGCGTCATCCTACGGTCCCAAACCCCTGACAAGAGAACAATGTGTTTTCTACAGCAGGTCACAAGTTAAAGCATTACTGAAGGATACGAATGAAAACACTCAAGATAAACAATACAATGGCCGAGCCACTGAAGGTCACTACCTTTACACAATTCATCACGAGTGCCTTTCCCTTCGGCTCCTCTTTATGTGCCAACAGTTACAGCATGAAGGCTCAATTGACTTCAGGCACAACATTAAGGAGAAGACAGACTGTGTATGTTGTGCTGGGTGATATGGAAAACCATGATAATCATAGAGAATTTCCAACATATGATCAATAAATACCATGATATCTGCTTACATATGCAAAAGAACTACATTTAAGAATCCATCTCAGGCTCATCACCTTGATACTGTGTGTGTGTGTGTGTGTGTGTGTGTGTCTCTGTGTGTATGTGTGTGTGTGAAAATACCATCAGAAGATGATAAACAGTATGCAACTATTTATTGCCTATCCCTGTGTGTAAAATGTAAATGGACTTGTTCTTATATAGAATTTGATCATCTAAACTGTTAACCAAAAGTGTGCATATAAAGTAAAGTAAGAGCCTCAGAGGATGAGTTTTGTAGGAATTCCTTCTCAATGTGGTTTTCTTAATACATTTCTCATCGCTTGTTCCTCTGACTCAACACCAGAGGGAACCCAAGACTGGAGTGCAAGTTTTATGATCAGCTGGAGCGAGTCCTTGGGACCACGGTGCCCTCCGCTGTCCCCGAGGTCCCATATGACCTGGACGAGGGAATCAACGGGGACCAGTCCAACGATGGATGTGAAGACTGGCAGTTTCTCAGTCACACTGGACGAGAGGAAAGTGGTACGGAGTCCTCACTTTTATCATTGTTGATAGATTCAAAGCTAAGATTCTGACTGTCCAGAGCTCAGGGTTTGACACTGTGGGGGCAGAACAGATATGATGTCTATCTCAAGCGGGTTCAGGAGAATAGTGTTCACACAGTCATCAGCATGGGGGTTCCTTATTATGTCTGAAAGCTGCTTTGCAACACACTACGTGTCCCTGGTTCTGATCGCCAGCCAGTTCCAGGATGTCGGGTTGGGAGGCAGCAGCTGTAGCTTCATACCATCTTTCGCCCTCATGTTTGGTGGAGGATAGAGGTTCAATTTTTTTCAAGCTCTGTGATTTTCAAGCTGAGCGTGGCACAGCTGGTGCATTCAATGGAGGCGGATGAGAGGGGAGACATTTTCCCCTGAGGAAAACAAAGCCTCCAGCTGGGAAGAATCTCCCCAAAGAAAGACCAGTCTGGTTCCCAAAGGGTAGTGGGACCTGTGTATTGGCCTCAGAGCTGTGGTCAGATTCTATGAAATCACCACCAAAAATCTGAAAATGCCAAGAAAACCATGGTAACCTTAACAAATGATCCAGTTGTTAAGCAGCAAGAAGTAACAAGCAAGTAGGAAAACATGGAAAGCCAAAGATCAAAGTGGAGAGCAGAAGCATCTGCAATGTAGAATGGGCAGGAAATTAAAATATTAAAACTCAGAAATATGAAATAGCATTCCTCACCTTTCACCCAATGAGCACAGACATTGGCTCCAGGACATATCCGTGACCTGACTTCGGATAAGTGACTATAGATGGAAGAATAAAAGGGTCAAAGTACAAGAATCAAAGTGCGAAGTGAATAAGGGTCAAAGTTCAACTTCCACTTCCATAAAATCCAGTCCAAAGAAATGGAGGACGTGAGGTTAGGCGAGTCTTGTATCATGGTCAGCTTTGAGTATCATAATAATTCTGTTTCTAAGTGTTAACTCTGGAAATGGTGAGTAGACCATTCCCAGAGGACCTGAGAAGAGGGGTCACATGCATAGCTTGACATTTATGTTTCTTTGCCAGTAAAGTGTTTCTGATTTTCCCAATTCTTTTCCTTATTTAAGGGACTAGAAGCGTCCCATGGACAGACTTTGAGACCTTGGCCCTCATTAACACATGGGGTGAGGACAAAATCCAACAGGAGCTGAGAGGCATGCACAGAACAGGCCACGTTTTTGCTCTCATATCCGACAAGATGGCCGCCCAGGGCTTCTCTCGAACAGCGGAGCAGTGCCAGACGAGGGTGAAACGGCTGAAAACAAGTTTCAGACAGTGCTACGAGAACAAGTGTGTACACTTTAAAGTGTTAAGTACTGACAATGGGGACAGCTTTGCTGTGAATTATTTAAGTTAGAGGGTTACGTCATAAAATTATCAGTTGAAACTTGTCCAAGAGAATATTTGCAGTTCATGCACTCTGCTTTAGTCGATGTGTCATTTGTGTTCACCAAGTATGCGTAGAAACCAGCAGTGCCAGTGTTTTATGCGTCAGTGAAACCCGAATGGCTTTATAATAATGGCTTTTTAATTCCTCTCTCATTTTCATCCACAAACTTCAGCATAATGGGACGGGAACGAGTCGAGTGCAAGTTTTACAATCAACTGGAGAGCATTTTTCTGAAGGACCTGCCATCATCAGCACCGCTAACCAACGGCAGCAACGGTGCTGACCTTGAGGTCAGAAAAGAAGAGCCGGCGGATAAGGATTTCTCTGGTTGCTCTCGTCAGGATGGTATGTCTGGATCACGGGTTGGTTTGTCAGAGACTTATCACCCCAGTTTGGATGTTGTGGGTTTTCTTTTCTTTTTAAATCCAAGTCATTCTTTTGCTGAGATTGATTTTGCTGAAACCTGAGAGAAAATTGCTCTCCGTGTCTCTTTCACTGGGAGGACAGGTCAGGGTCACCCACAGGAATGGTAGAGACGCAGCATCTTTAATCCATACATGTGCATCCATACAAGCCCTTATCCAGAGACCCTGCTAATGTGTGTTTGTGTGGGAGGGGGACATTTCCGGTCATATCGGGCCTCCATCTGACTTAGTGAGACAGTGATGATTCTGATTCTCAGTCTAAAGTATTAGCAGCACCAATCCAAACATGAGTCAGGGACTGTTCCAAACCAGTAAAAGCTTCACAACAGTACGCTGTGGAATGAATACAAGTATGGAAACCCTTTCTTCCTTCTCTTACCATCTCTTTCTGTGAAGAGGCCAGTGTTGGTGTTCAAGAGGAGAAGAAGAAGGTTCCCTGGTCTGACCGAGAGACTCTCATCCTCTTGGAGATCTGGGGAGAGTACCAGGCAAGACAAATCGGTTAAAATACCGTATTTCCTAGACTGTAAAATGTTTTTATGGATGTAGTTTTGTCTTATGAATACACTGAATTTCAGCTAAGGCCACCAGATAAAATTGTTTAATCTTCTGACTCAATTGAAAGTCCTGTACAACCGTATAAATGCAACTTTAACGCCAAAGGGACATATGTGTATTTGCTTGTGTTGGGGTAGAGTCTCCTCTCAAGAATGTGACTTTTGCCGAATGGTACTTGTAGTCTAGAAAATACGGTACCAATGATAATTGTGTTGTAATTACAAAATATAGTAACAGTTGTTTTGTCACCATGGTAGAGCTGCTGAGACCGTAATCCTATTTTAGAGTCGTATAGATAAACTTCCCATGATCAGTATGCTCGTATCTTAGAAGAAGCTGAATAAGAAATCCTCATTGATATCTGTGGGGAAATTTCAGGGTTGAAACGGTGCGGCGGGTAGACTTAAAACTCCTCTGCTTATTGTAAAGAATAATATCCCTGAGTGTGAGAAGGATCCCGTTGGGATCAACTGTTTTACACAAGGATTTCACCTATAGCAGCATAAATAGAATGAAATGATGCCCATATTTCCTGCTTTTAGCCATGGTTCTTTGCTGTATTCAGGTCCAGCGGAACCTCAAACGGTGGCCCCACAATGGCCAGATCTTCTCAAAGATATCAGCAAAGCTCAGCGACAACGGCTATACTCGCAGCGCTGAGCAATGCCTCACCAGAATCAAAAGGCTAAAAGCCAGCTACCGCCAGTGTCAGGAAAACATGAGGTAAATGCTGAAAGTCTGTATCAAGGTTGGGGACCCATCTCAGAGTGTAGATTCATCTTCTCATACCCTTTATTTCCTCATCGGTATGATTGTTTATCCTGAGCACTGTGTGTGTGCACGTGAGTGTTCTACAAGTTCGCAACACTACTGTGAACAATTCGTCAAAACCATGTCTCTGTCTGTCCAGCTTTTCCGGGACCGATCGAGTTGATTTTAAATTCTATGACTTGATGGAGCAGATACTGGAAAAGCAACCCTCAACATCTTCCACTCTGGTAACAGAATCCATCGAAATCTCAGAGGACTCCAACAGTGACTCGGTAGATGATGCAGGTAAATGTACAAAGGCTGCTATGTCAGCAGGGGCTCGGAAAAGGATGCTTTTTCCTCGGGTTAGAGATTAGCCTGGTTGTGTTCCCAGCATTTCACTAGTGCTCTCAGGGGTCAATCATTTAGACGGCGGTTTTTACATGTTTAAAGGGTTAAAAATGGGAAGAGAGATCTTCTTCCTGGACAGATAGGCACGCGACATGTCCTGGGAAAGTGAGGTAGGTGATTTGGGATCAGATTTAGTAACATCACAGAAAAGTTGAGTCAGTTCCTCTGGACACAGTGTTTATTGAAAGAAATGTTTCTTCACTCATACAAGGGGACATCTTCACTCTGAAGATGAGCTGATTCAGCTCTCTTGTGATTTCTTTACCTGGATTATTGAGCATGATTAAAGACAGACTTCGATAGTTAGAAAAATGGATATTGTGAAATTACTGCATGCAGAAGAAGCACAGGAAGTCCCTTCCCCAGATGTTGCTGTTAAACAGTATTATCCCAACACTGCAGCAATGTCACCCGAGCATCACAGAGCCATTACACTTACTTATGACTAGTGATTATTTGTCTTTTCCCTCTCAAATAGGAGAAATGGGTGAGCCATCTGAGAACGCAGCGCTTGGCAGCTGGTCTGACGAAGAGACGCACGGTCTCATCGACATCTGGGGCGAAGAGGAAGTTCAGATGGCCCTGAAGGGATTTGTCCACAATGGACACGTGTACACTGACATTTCAGAGAAAATGCACAACCTTGGCTTCTCCAAAACCCCGGATCAGTGCCGCTGGAAAGTCAAGTCACTGAGGAACAACTTTCGCCAGTGCTACAACAGGAAGAAGTGAGACTCGTCACACTGTCTGTCTATCCTTTCTGTCTGTGTGCTCGTTCATTCATTCATCCCTTTCAAGAGGCGACAGTGTTCACACCGTGCTGTGCTTTTCTCATATAGGTGCGGAAGAAACAAGGTCGAGTATAAGTTTTATCACCAGCTGGAGGCAATACTTGGACAGGAGATCTCTGTTGATGAGTACAGTGATGGAGAGGGAGACCAGGATCCAGGTACACTCCCAATCCCTTCATCTATACCCAAAGCTATTTTGATACCAGTCGGACTCCATAGCAGAAGTTTTAGCCAGATTCCAATTCCCAGTGCACATGTATTTAAAGGATTTTTTTTAAACAAAAAATACAGGGAATTTGACCCTATATGGAAGCATTAAAGTTAATCATCAGCCAACAGGAGAACACAGTAGTTGTGATGGATGGCTCTCGGGTGTAACCTGATAGCACAATTGAGAAAACAAAAGCGGAAGTGTTCTATACTCGGTCCTGTGTTTTAACGCCCCCTCTGGCTGTCCCCTGAATAAAGCAGGTGCAGATGGGACCAAATACCCTTCGTGGTTGGAGCAGGAGACCGTGGCTCTCATTGAAGTGTGGGCAGCAGATGACGTCCAGGACAGCCTGAAAACTTGCGTCCACACCGGGCACATATTTGCTGATATAGCAAACAAGATGGCCGCCATGGGATACCTGAAGACAGCGGATCAGTGCCAGTTGAGGATCAAAAGACTGAGGAAGACGTACAGACGTTTCTGTAGCAGCCGGAGGTAAATGATGGAATAGAGGGGGCTGGTGGAGTCATTGGTCCACGGGGTATGTGATTGGTTGGTTAGTTGATTTGCTAACTGGTCGAATTGCAAGTTGGTCGATAGGTTGACTGGATGGAGTTTTAGTTGGATCGATTGACAGATGAATGAGTTGGTTTTCTCTTTGATTTTGACACTTATCACTTCATCGTGTGGATAAGACATCGAGCAATAAGGTTAGAATGAAGGTTATTGGTTAATTTGCAGATATTTACATTTTTTTATGGTTTCTGCAATACAGTCTCAATAACTATTTTCAAGTTTTACCTTGTGCTGTGTTCTGGCAGAAGCGGAGGTCATCCCATACTGTTTAGGTACTACCAGCTCTTGGAGCCTGTGCTTGGAGACGACTCTCTCGGTCCTGATGTAGACAGCACTGGGGATGATGACGCCATGCAGTCTTTACCTGACAAGGAGGCGGACATGTGTATGTTTCTGCAATATCAAGTCGAGTTGATTCAAAATAAACTTTACACAGAGACACCACAACAGAGGCTGAAATGGTGACGAAAGCAAGCAGGAGGATAAAAGTAATGAAAATCACTAAAACTACAACTGACCACCCTGATTGATGGGTATGAAGGTTTAGAAATTGAACCACGGCTTAATCTTGAGGTTTTGTACGGCACGTCCCTTCATTTGTAGTCTAAATAAACCCTGTTGTTGGTTCACGTCTCACCGAGTTAAGCAGGACCCTCTTTCTTTCTTTTTTTTTCTTTTTTAGATGACCAAGCCTCAACGAGTCAGCTCCTTGCTGAATCGAGCAAAAAGCTTCCTTGGTCGGAAGAAGAGACCCGCTTCCTGTTGGAGTTCTGGGGGGAGGACGATGTCCAGGTTGCCTTGAGAGGCTGCCTGAAGAACCGCCATGTTTTCGAGTACATCTCTCAGAAGATGAGAGCTCAGGGATTCATAAGGACCACAGAACAGTGCTACACCCGAATAAAGCGCCTTAAATCTGGCTTCCTCCATGACAAGTTAGTAATGACAAGACTCAAAATGATGTTTTTTTGTCAACATTTTTTTTTCAGTGAAAATGTGTTTAGAGAAATAGAAAATAGACTAACACTGTAAAGGCTATAATACAGAAAAGGTGAATCAGTTAATCTGGATGCAAAGTTACATCCGTGTAAATGCTACAGAGTTTAGATCTGGTCTGGGCCAGGTCAAATTTACAAACGCATATAAAAAAAATTTTTTTAACTCATTTTCATTAGATTTTGGATTTATGGTGCTTCCGACATAAATTTTGCTAGATCAGTATGTGGCTTGACAAGACCACACCAGTTCAGTCCAGGCTAGAATGTAGAATGTGTGCCTCCAAGTCAGGTTTGATCCCCCTGTGGAGCATCAGGAAAAGTGCATCCAGCTTTAATCCTCCATACTTGGTAAATGTGAGGCGTACATTGTAAAGTGTTTTCAGTGGTCGCTAGACTAGGAAAGAGCTCTGTAAGAATAAAGCCATTTACCATTTTACCATTTGCATAAATTATCCTGCTCTGACCTAAAAAGTTGTCGAGACGGCACTGCATTTTATCCATCACTCTTTCATACTATTGCCATGAAGTCTGTATTTGCTCACTTCTCAGAATATGTACGCTGTGCACTTGAGGTCAAAACGAAGAGAATTCTCTCTTAACGCTGTTCTTCAATCTTCAGGGAGGAGTTTAAGTTCTTCAGTCAGATGGAGGAGATCTTCAGCAGAGAGCTGAAAATCGATGGGTCAGCTCAAGGATCCCTGTTCGTTGGAGAAGTCTATGAGTCGGATCTGGAGGTTGAACGAAAAAGAGGTGAATCCAACAAAGTCTGAATGTTCTCGACACCCATGATGTAGATTATTAGGGTTGAGGCTTATGTAAAGCTAAGTTTTACATCACCTTTAGGTTCGTGCCTTCATAGCACATGAACAAGGGCTTCCCAGTCCGCCATACTCCCAAGTATGAATGCTGTCCTTTGCTCATCTTTCTTTCAGTATCAAAAACAGTGAAAGTTCCATGATGGGTTCGAATAACTCCGCCACTATTTCTGGAAGCATCCCTTCCGATAAACCCGTACTTTGTGTTACACGCTGATCAGCCAAAACATAAAGGCAACAAAACGTTTCCTTCCACTAACCTCAGTCAAATAATTGATTTTGTTTTCTTCTTCTTCCTCATATTCTTCTTCCTCTCACCTTCTCCCTCTTGCTGGTGTCATCTTTAAACACAAATCACATTTTCATCTTCTATTCATTGCCTCAGTCAACCAGTGGGCCACCGATGGCTCCAAGTTGCCCTGGGGTGACGGTGAGACTGAGGCCCTGCTGGACATCTGGGGGAGCGAGGAGATCCAGGAGGACTTGAGGAGCTCCACCAAGAACAAACACATCTTTGCCCAAATCTCTGAGGCCATGGCCAGCCAGGGCTACCTACGGACGGCTGAGCAGTGCCAGAGCAGGGTCAAGAGATTAAAGGGCAACTTCCGTCAGTTTGTTGAAGGCAGAAGGTAAGCAGTGTGGCTCTGCTACCAGCTGCAGAGACATACGCACATACAAAGTCAAGTCGACGTGTTTTATTTCTCAGGAGCACAATAAAACACGGGGTCATTCTGAACAATGAAATTCTCAAGACATGCCAAGCATCCAATCGACAGATGTTAGATTATTGAAGGGTCAACAGCTTCTCTGAAGGTCATGGGGTCAAGCTCATGTGCGAAAGGTGGGGAAACACCCCGGACAGGTCACAACCCCATCTCAGGGCTTGAGCAGTTAATGCCTCTATGTCTTGCTCAAGGACACTTCGACATGCTTTCTCCAGGGATCAAACCACCAAACCTCCGATTACTAGAAAACCGCCCTATCTCCTGAGCTACGCCACTCCAAACGCCACTCGAGTGTAAAACCTAGTTATTCTCCATCGAGTTCTCCAGAGCAGGACTAGCTAAGATCCACCCTCATTCAGATGCAGCTTCTGACAGACATCTCGGTACCCCTCCCAGACCATGCACCAGCTGTCGGAGGAGAAGGGGACAACAGCTGCCTCTGCGTAAACTGGTAGTGTGACGGGAGTTTGGCAAGAGTCCGATTCCTGAGATTTCCAAAGCGAATGCCGTCATCTCACTTCAGTTGGTCTTTTGCTCTTGCATCTTATCTGCTGCCCTGGACGTGCAACTTAACTTGTGTTGGGACCTGCAACAAAAAACAAAAAACGACCCAAATCTTGTTTTCATATTTCCAGAGGTGGAGGAGAGAAGCAGGAATGTAAATTCTTTGACCAATTGCTGCGGGTTCTTGGGGGCCAGTATGTAAACCCAGACCTCTTATCAGAGGAATCCAGCAATATCATTGGTGAGTACATCTCCCTGCAGTCATCCTCTGTTGTATTGCATTATATGGCTCACATCCATCCCTGCTTCCCAGTATTTTATCAACAACCACAGACCAAATCGCATGCTTTGCTTGTCATGATGTTGTACGGTTTGTAGATATGTATGTAACCGTGCGTTTTTACAGTAAATGACCATCTGCGAAACCTTCCACCCATCCCGACATTGGCAACTGCTTATGTGAAGTCGGGTCGCGGGGTAACTGGAGCCCACGTCAGTGCTCATTGGGTGAACGGTGGGGAAACACTCTGGATATGCTGTCTGTCCCGTCACAGGGCAGAGCAGTTAGGGGAACAGTGTCTTGCCCAAGGACAATTCGACATGCTTCTCTGCAGGTGCCAGGATCAAACCTGCAACATTCTGATCGCCGGATGACCGCTCGACCCACTGAGCTGTGCCGCCCCCTTGTGAAACCATGACTGACATAAATCAATCCTCTCCACGACATCTGACATCACGTGATTTTGATGTAACGCATGAGAGGGGATGCTAGATGAAGTAAAAGATGTGGCTGGAAGACAAATGCAGTACAAGTGTGGTTGGGGGAAACTGAGACAGATTCTAACTATCCCAAGTGACAGGAGGTTACCCCCCCCCAAAAAAAAACCTCTAAATCTGACCCCTCTGAAGTGATTTGTATGGATTAGAATTTAATTTACCCTGCTGATCTGCCATTGAAGACTTAACAATTCCTGCACTCATCCACATTGGACACGCCGACTGTAAATAAGCAATGTGGGGCTTCAAGGCATTTTGCAAATGGATATGTGTGCAGCATTGTTGTGTTAGGGTCGTCACTAGTTCACCATCCTAGATGGGAAAGAGGCTCTGCTTTGTCCCCACTATTACAACCAATGTCACATGCTGTTTCTATGAGGGGCCTTGGTTGCTCAGTGGTTGAGGGTGTGCTTCGGGAACTGATGAGCCAGAGGCTGTGAGTTTGAACCCACCGCTTCCGGAAGGCCATCC
>OMLC01036092.1:0-13657 GCA_900302585.1 Regalecus glesne
ACAGCAAAGTGAAAAACTTGCCACCAGCAGTGATAATCTGTCTACTGGGGCCCAATTAAAAGCTTTGTCTACCTCATAAAGCCTTGGCGTGAAGAGTAGACACTTCACTCCGACATTGTCAAATGTTTGTGACTTGCAGTTGCTGCACTGCATTGTTTGAAAGGGAAGGAAGAGTCTCTCTGGTTGTCTATAGACACCATTATGAAGTTGCAAATATCACAAGCCAATGGAAAGGAGAGTGTGAGACATCCATTGTTTGACCTACATACATAATGATACAAAGACACCCCCCACACGCACACATCACATCCCCGAACCCCGTCCCTTCGCAACCTGTGGAAATTTAAACAGCTGCATGGTATTGCTCATTGCTCACTGAAATATGAAAAAAAAGCAATCGAGGTTGAGAACGCTCACACAGCTCCTATCTGATGGAGGCTAGATGAGTTTGTGGTCTTCATAAGAAGATGAATGCTAATAGAGGCAGCTTAGAGAGCAACAATAAGCACCCTGGCAAAGCACTGTCAGAAACAAAAAACAAACACGCTCTGCTGCACAGTCCCACTCCTTTTAGCAGTCATACAACAAGGAAACATGGAAGTGTGGGTGAACAGAGACGCGTGCTGAAAGACAGAGACACACCATACATGTAACCATAACATATTTATGTGCAGAAACAATTTAAAAAAATCAATAGAGTTGTGCAAGTACACAAAGAACACACACACACACACACACTTATCTGTATGTGTGTTTTCCTCATCTTTAGGTGTGAGTTCCTCACACACTTCAAGCTTAGCCCATATAGTATGCTACAAAATGAAGTATTGTATGTGGATGACAAAGCATAAACAAGACTCTAGAGCCCTCAGTAAAGTGTACCTTTTCCTCTCATCCCACCCTTTCCCTCTGACATGCCATTTTATCCCTATCATTAATTCCCCTCCCTGGCGTTTCACCAGCCCCTCCACTGCACCACGATAAATCTGATCCAATGCCTCAGCGCTCAAAGCCCACCGTAGAGACAGAATACTTACCAGGACCGTCATGCGGAGAATCTTAATTCATGCAGCTCCATGTCGGCAAGGAAATTCAAAATGTCTCAGAAAACGTGGTGACGGGGATGAGGGAAACCAGTGGGGATGGATTCACATGCAAAAAGAGAGAGACACGAAAGGAGGGGAACGCTTGTCTGAGGGGCATTTGAGAAATGCCACTGTCCTCTCCAGATGCGCTAAATCCGGCAACACTGATAGGCTGACATGTAAACACACAGGCGGCTCCGCTGGCTCACACACACTCGCATACATGCTGCACCTAGCCGAGACAGAGAGTGGCGTTGGAGGGGAGAAAGGAAGAGGGAGGGCTAGTTGATGAGCGTGTTAGAAGGAGGAGCTGCAGTGCACTGGGAGAACGAGTGGCAAAAAGAACAGCGGAGTAAGTAAAAAGGAGATGAAGAGTGTCATTCTCTTGATTGCATAAGCAGCATCTTTTGATTGTTGTTTACTTGAGTTTCCCCGTGCCCTGCATGTCTGGAGTAAACTCCAAAACTGGGAGTAGATTCTGTACCAATGACACAATGAAAGTCATAGGCATGATTAGTGGCAGATAAGAGAAGGGAGTATTTGATATTACTCCCTTGGAAAGGGAGTAATATTAAAATGTGAGGAGAGCAGTGTAAGTTGGTAGAATTGTGTGTGTTTAAGTCTTTTTGTGTGTGTGTGTGTGGGGGGGTGTGTCTACACACAATCTTATGGTAAAACAAGAGGGTAATGTTTCTGATGAAATTTCAATACCTAGATTTTCAGCCCCATACAACTCTAGTGCCAAAGAAAGGCAAACACTAAGTGATTAAAATGGAGGACAAGGACAAAGGAAAGAAAATGATAGTTCTTTCTATTGTTTCTTATCCCACTTTTGTGTATAATTTTTTTGTAATGTCTGATGATTAATGCCACCCATAGTGCAGTGCAGAGTTATCATGCTAAGCCACCTTTACTTCGACCAATGAGGGTGGGGGGTGAGGGGCAGAATCTTAATGATACCAGAGAGCATACAGGGTTGGCACACACATGCTGGCAGTGTGTTTGAGTTTGTGCAGGAGTGTTTAGAGGGCGGAGAGCCAAAGGGAGATGTCAGTGGACAGAGAAGGTTGCTGGACACCTGCCGAACAATGTGATAAATTGTTTTTTGATGCTTGGACTGAAATAGTTATTTTCTCTCATACTGTTAAATATGAATGGCCCTTCTCAGACACGAATGTACGCAACTGGAGAGTCGACCTGAGTTGGGCTGGAAACAATAATTTAAAAAAACTATACATTTTGAGAATTATCCAGTATTTTTTGTTGGATATTGAACTTTAGGGTGAACTAAACGTATAATTTTTTACTTAAATGTAGGTAGGACAGTCATCTAGTAATGGAAAGATTGATGGTTCAATCCATAGCCCCTGCATAAAACATGTTGAAGTGTACTTGAGCAAGACACTGAAACCCCTAACTACTTGAGCCCTGTGATGGAATGATGACCTGTCCAGGGTGTTTCCCTGCTTTTTGCCCAATGAGAGCTGAGATAGGTTTCAGTATGGCCCTGTGACCCGATTTCAGATCAACGGTTGATGATGGATGTATTGATATAGATTGCAATACTCAGAATAAATTTATGGATATAGCGTATTGACAAACCTGACCAGTATCCTGCTCAATATGGGTATATTTTGGGTTGCAAAATAACTCTTCCTGTTTAGCTTAAACCCATTCAGCAGTAATCGTTTTTTGTTGAAGGAAAAGGTAGTCCTACCACAGCTAAACGGCACAGGTACCTATACGAGTGAATGTAATGTACAGGGATAGTCACAGAAGTTGGTTAACTGAATGCTATTTAAATTTTTATTTACTAATTGGCTTTAAGGCATTGTGAACTTAGATCAGTTTTCTGCTTTAAAACAAATACACTTGTTGACGAGAGAGAGAGAGAGAGAGAGAGAGAGAGAGAGAACTGCTGCCTATTTGGGTCTACAGCACAACAGCTGGGGGGTGTGGACACAGGCTAACATGGGTTTTCATCCCTAGAACTGCATGCAAATATTTTTACATTGCTTGCTGTGTGCTAATTAGTGGGTACACTAGTGGCTATCTGCTTTTCTCTGCTTCCTCCTCACTTAACTTGAGTTTGGAGCAGAACAGTCATCGTTGAAGGCTGTAAATTACAGTAGCTTTACTTCATACACTTGATACTATTGCATTTTTTGTCTGCATAATGCAAATTATTCTGGGTATGGCGTAAGAATGCATACACGGTATTACTAAGTACAATCTTACATTGTGCACATGTAAAAGATTCATCGCATTCATTTTTCTTATTTTCCGAAATTGTATTGAAAATTACAGTATGCTGCTATGAATATTGTACCCTTAATATACAAAGGCTTCTTGATTCTTGGCAACAGAAAATAAAAGTAACAACCATAATTTCAAATGGAAGATGGCAAATAAAGAAACACATTTACAAACAACTGCAATTCTCCTATCTTCTGGTAAATTTTCATTTGCTATGTTCATTGCACACTTCTGAAGACTGCAAGGTTAAGCCAGATCTCTTTTTTGGGGGGTGGGGGTCAAACAACAAAAACAACTCCCTCAGCTCAGCTACTTTCTTTCTGAATGTAGAAATCTGGGTAGCAGGGAGATATGAATGGTTTACTTATCAGTACCATTCGGCAACCCCTGCTGAGATTTACTTCTCACACAATGCTTTGGGAAAGCCGAGAAAAGTTACATCTGAAAAGAAATTTTGCAGCATTTCAAGGCAGAGTAGATAAGGTGAGCTGGGACCATTGTGATTTATTAGTAGTATGCAAAGTTCTGCTTGTGAGCTATTCAAAAAAGTTGTGTGTGTAATTTTATAGATGTTTATTGTTCCTTGACTCATTAAAAGTTTCTCCTTCAGCAGGAAAACAACACCAGACAGACTGATGAGGACTGAGTCATTTCATCGTGAAGGGAAGACAAATGGTAAGTGGAAAAATCACTTTTACTGATTGCACTCAACCTGCCCATGAAAACCTAAAATCTCGGGGGAATATTTTTGACTTGAATTCTTGTGTACAAATTGTCAAACAGTTTTCATGTTGATGTCAAAAGGGGGTAGCACAGGGGGTTGCACACAGGGATAGAAGCTGAACATTAACCAGATTTAATAAATAATGATGTTTACATTGCCAGCCCTGCCATTATAATCACCCCACTCAGATTGTGTAACCCTGTCAATGTAGCAGCCCTAAAGATTACTCATAAAAACAACAACCTGGAAAATAACTCCTTGCCAAGTAGGCCTCTATTTGTGGCACTTTCTTTGGAAAATACATATTAACACAAACAGCTCAACTAGACAGGTTGGACCAAGTAAATATGTTTTGACAATAATTCTATAATGGAACAGAATATTTAGTGACAAGGTTATTATTGTAACCAACTAAATGGATTTTAAATTGATGTTAAAAAAAGTCATAAGCCATCTTTTGGACATTTTTATTCGTGTTATTACATAAGCATGAAGACTGCACAAGCATACACAGTTTATTTTGAATTGCATTTTGTCTATTTAAGTTGAAGTGAAATAGCATAAAGTCCATCTGTGGGGGTCTGGGGGACAGGGGGCGTGTTGATTAGTTCAACTGCAACAGGGAGGAAACTGTTCTTGGGGCATAAGGTAACCCTGCTGGCATAGGACAAAGTCTCATAAAAAGTTGGTGTCCATGGTGGGAAGGATCCCCAACCATCTTCCTTGCCTGCTTCTGTGCCCTGGAGGCATACACTGCCTGGAGAGATGAGAGTTGACAGCCAATCACATTCCCTGCCGAGTGAATGATGTGCCGCAGCCTGCACAGTTGATAGAGAAGGTTAGAATGGACTCAATGATGAAAATGTAGAAATTCCCCATCATTGATGATGGCTGGTTGAATTGCAGCAGGAAGCACATTCTTTGCTGTGCTTTATTGTGGGGCAACTGATGTTTAACTCCCTCTTGAGTTCCTGAGCAATACCCAGGAAACAATGATTCAAAGGTAGTCATGATTTTTCTTCTCATAAAGTCTACCACCATCTTCACTGTCTTCAAGGGGGTTAGATCCAGATTATTATGTCTGCTCCGGATTACGACACCATTCCCTATATCTGGAATTACATAAATACAACTTGAACTCAACTCAATGCAAATGACTCTGTCCAGTGCAATGCACCTAGCTCACAAAACTCAGATGAAACGGTCAAACTAGGCAGTATTGATCGAATGTGAATCATGATTTGGTTACTGCATTACTGATTTCCCACCTAAAATGTTTTAGTTCAGTGTACTGTTTAGCTGTAAAATGAGAAAGTTTGTGACCTGGCTGCCTTGTTTAAAATGGACAAACCAAAGCCAAGCACCACCCACCAGCTGGAGCATTCAGTGGTCAAGTGCATCCAGATGTGTCCTCATGAGGACAGATCTGGCCTGTGATCCCTGGCTTTTTGGGGACTGGGATAATAGTGGAGGCTTTGAGGCAGACTGGCACCCTGCAGTCCTCCAGGGAGGTGTTAAAAATGTCGGTGAACACTGGAGACAGCTGGTCTGCACAGTATTTAAGGATTGAGGGGGAACCGGTATCAGGTCCAGCTGTCTTGCGGGGAGCCTGTCTTCTGAACAGCCCGTTAACATCCCTCTCCTTAATCAACAGAGATGATGTGGTGGGGGGAGGAGAATGCTCAGCCTGGGAGTTGTTGGTAATGAAAATGGGGCCCTTGGAGGGGCTGGGTGGGGTAGATGGAGCTGCTGGAGTACAGAGGCTTATGGGTTGAGGTTAAGAAACCTGTTCTATATTTTTCTCACTATTCTTATTAATAGCTTAAATACTAAAATCACAGATGAGAGATACCTGTCTGATTTAACATTAGAAGACTCCCCAGAAATTCTCAGAGGTGTCATCTTCCAGGAACTTTGATTTATCTCTAACACAGGATCCCCAGAAAAGACTTGCTGCTATATAGGGGCAGCATAGCTCAATGGGTAGAGCGGTTGTCTGGCAATCGGGAGGTTATAGGTTCAATCCTTGGTCCTGCGGAAAGCATGTGGAGGTGTCCTTGAGCGAGACACTGAACCCCTAACTGCTCCCCGAGTGCCATATGGTGGCACCTCACTGCTCCTATACAATAGGATTGGTTAAAATACAGAGTATTCCAAATTTCCCCTTCTGGGACTGATGAGGGAATCGTTTGATAAAAAAATCTTCTTTTTAAAATATATAACTGTGATAAGAAGAATCATCCAATCTCTCAATTGTTTGCTATTAGCTAGACCGTTAAGTAACCTAAGCTTATCGAAAGATAATTAGTTTTCTCATCTTTCATCATCATCTATTCGCCCCCCCCAAAAAAAGCAACCAATTAAAGTAAATTAAAGATTTAGGGGAAGCACTTTGACATTGTGGCTAGTGCTGTCACCTCGGAGCAAGAAGATCCGTGCTGTTATCCCAGCTCTTCTCCAGCTTCCTCCCAAAGTCTGAGGACACAGACTATGTTAGCTGGAAAAATGGAGAATCTAAATATTTGATAGTTGTGAGAATTATTGTGTCTGTGGTTACAGCAGATTGGCAACTTGTCTAGGGTGTATTCTTCTTTTCTGCCCAATACCTACTGGGATGGACTTGGGCACTCCTCCCGTGGAAACTTGAATTGGATTAAGCAGATATGAACAGTACATGAAGTAATGCTGAGTATACCTGAAACCAAGTCCTTCTGCACAGGAGTGGTCCCTTCGTTAATCGGGAGATTCACATAACATCATGCTTTGGCTCATGAATGAAATCAACAGGTACACTAAAACCAAAACTATTTATACAGTTGACCTCGGGCTGCACTCTTAACAATTCCTTTCACTGCACTTCAAATGTGTAATAATAAAGCAGGCACCTTTGCATAGGCTACCATCTATGGTTCTTAAACTATACTACTGATAGGAGTATAATAATTACACATAGAGTTTGCTGTAGGATGAAATAAAACTAGGCCTTTAGTAATCATATTTTGAGTAATGTCTCAGTGTGAAATTTGAAAATGGGTACAGGCCAAAAACTAGGCGAGGGCAGTTTAGGCATTTTTAGATGGATAAACTTCCATGTAAATTGTCCATTTGGAGTTTATATAGACCGCCGAACCTAGTTTATATCTCAAGAGGATTTATTCTGTCTCTATAGCGGTGGTTTGCAGCTCTGGTTTTCAGGAACACACATACCACCGGTTTTCCTATTCTGATGTTCAGCCAGTGTGTTGGGTTTAAAGCCTCTGATATAAGGCTAGAAGACCTGGCAGATAAGAAACCCAGCAGTAATGTGGGTGTCAATGACTGGAGTTGAGAACCTCTGCGGTACAGCTAAGGATTTTCTTATCGGAACTTTCCCTGTGGCTAAGGTGTGTAAATGTTATATTATAAAATAGCACCGCCATCTGGATTAGAGATGTCATGGCAGCTGGTGAAATGCCTCTCTTGCATTCTTTTCTTAGATTATGTGTTTTCTTATGTTATTATACAGCAAAAATAAATAAATTGCTGTGATGAGATGAGAGAAACTAGAGTCCATAGAAAAAATCCACAATCCGGATT
This sequence comes from Regalecus glesne, assembly GCA_900302585.1. Classification (NCBI taxonomy): domain Eukaryota; kingdom Metazoa; phylum Chordata; class Actinopteri; order Lampriformes; family Regalecidae; genus Regalecus; species Regalecus glesne. The sequence goes on from OMLC01036092.1 coordinate 7,642, forward strand.
ATACCACAAACCCTGCTGTTTGTCTACTGACCAATATTGTCTCAAGAGATCATACCAATGTTGCCCTCAAAAAAAATGTTTTCCTGCTAATCTATCAGTTAGCCCCTGAAAACCCCTGACGCCTTATGGCTCAGGGAGTTTTTTAGGAATGTGCAAGTCGAGGCCAGAAAACCACAAGCGTAGTTACAGTGGCAAAGTCTCTGTGGGATAGAAAAGAACCTCCTGAGTTGAGATATGAGGTGGATACATTTATATGCAATAAATGACATAGTGCCTCAAGAGTTAACGACTGTGTGCTCTCCTATGTGCATGCAAAGACAACCTAAATTTCAAAATGGGTTCTTACCCCAATTTAAGCAGCATTGATCCCAGTGCCTTGTATAAGTGAGGAATTGAGTTGATCATGGATTGGAGATAAGATAGGAATGTCAATTTAACATAGTCAATTAAATTTGTATAGCCTCATATCACAAATGCTCAGTGGGCATTACACCAATACAACATTCCTTAAAAAACCTTTACATGGGGGGGTGAGAAGAAATCTCCGGGAGGGCAGAACAGGGATCTCAAGATGGACATGTGTGCAATGGATGTTATGTGTACAGAAAAAAACACCAAAAGAGGATAACAGAATCATAATGGAATTATAAGTTATATGAAGAGAGAGCTGCGGCATGACTCGGTGGGTAGAGTGGTCGTCTGAAGATCTAAAGGTTGCATGTTTGATCCCAGCACCAGTAGAGAATCATGTTGAAGTGTCCTAGAGCAAGAGACTGTTCCCCTAATTACTCTTCCCTGTGATAGATTGGTGGCCTCTCTAGGGTGTATCCCTGTCTTTTGCCCAAAGAGAAATGAGATAGGCTCCAGTTCTCTCATGACCTGACTTTGGATAAGCAGTTGACAATGGATGGATGGATGGATGGATGAATGGATGGATATCCAGGATCAACTGGAAGGAATATACATCTTACTTAGGGATGCAGTAGCTCAGCAGTAGACCAGGTCCCTCAAAGCCGGGTATTGTGGGTTCAATCCCACTGCGGGCTGTCAGGAAAGGGCATCTGGCCTTGATCCCCCATGCTTGGTTAATTTGAGACGTATGATGCAAAGTGCTTTGACTGGTTTTTAGACTAGAAAAAGCACTATTTAAAAATGAATCAATTTGCCATTTACTCACCATTAGCGTTAATACACTACACGGCCAGCATAATTCAGAAGTCGTAGATAATGGCAAACCATGTCTATGGTCCTGCTGGGTTGGATCCCCACAATAAAGCCAGTGAGTAAAACAAATCATTACAGATTTGCCTGATGGAAAAAAACCAACTATGAATACAAGAGTGGGGTTGTAAAAAAGCAGAATTATCATTGAAGACCAGATGGCTGCGCCTCTTTGATACTGCTGTGAGCAAAGAGCAGTCTGTTAATTGCCTTGTGAGCTGCAGCTACACCAGGTCAGGTTTGTCGGCACTACACCGCCTGCCCCGCTGTCATTCAAATATGTTCCTCTGAATATTTATGAGATTTAGGGTCTGCCCTCTCAAATTCTTGGACCACTATGATATTTTCCAATATATTTCCAGAAACATTTTTTAAGTTGTTTCAATATTCAATAATTCAATAATCCTGTTGATGTAAATTTTGATAAAGAAAAGAGCTATGATTTCAAATTTTGGCTAAGCCCACTATCTAAAGGACAGTCACTGCAATTTATAAGTCTTGAAACGAGACTAAAGTAATATTTGGCCATCCAGTGTTGAATACAGGGCTTTCCTCAGTAACAGATCTTGCTTCTGTTCCATGTTTCAGTCTGCCTTGGTAGACATTGAAGACATTATAATTGTGTTTCTGTTGCATTTTACTTTGGAGTCCAGAGAGTTCACAAAGAAAGACCTGCTTACAGCAACTTAGACACACAGTAATAAAACACTGCTTTGATGGATGGGGTAAAAATGAAGCTGAAAGCAGAGCTGATGTTGAGTGGACCATGACAGGAAGATATATAGAGATGTTTCTGCACTTTAGTGCTAATGGAGCTTGGCTTTGACAGAAGAGCTTGAAAGAAATTGAATTAACCTCAGTGTTAGCCATCATATTTGTTGGCCAATAGTTGAATGTCTGCAGCAGATAGAACATTGTCGGTATTAATTTGATTAACTTGTCATCGTATATTTCTTTGTGAAAAAACAAAAAAATGAAATATTTATGTATCTATGCATAAAGGGCCGATTTCAAAAGGTATTGGGGGATATTATGGAAAATCCTTTTTTGTATTTGTGTGACTTAGGTGGAACAGTTCATGCTTCTGTGAGGTGTATTAATATCCGTATTATGCATTTGTATTATTAGTTTAATAATAATGATAATAATAATAAAAATTATGAAACAATGTAAGAGGGAAAATACCCCCCAAAAATATACATCAAAATTAAAATAAATTTAAAAAAAAGTGGAAGCTCTTTTAAAGTTCTTAGATTCAAATAAGTTCATGCCATTCTGTTAATCTATCATTTTTGTATGTAATGACAACTTTTAAGAGATTAAAAAATTAAAATGGAAGTGAAAGTATTTTGCTGCCACATGACAAAAACCGGGGAATTAGTGCTTTGCATATAACCCATCCTATTGTATAGGAGCAGTGAGTGCAATCTCAGCAAGGCTCTCGGGGACCAGTTAGGGGTTCAGTATCCTGCTCAAAGATAGCATGACGAAGTTCCTGTAGAGGCCAGGGATTTAACCAATTAGATAAGATGAAATGAGATATTCCTTTATTAATCCCACAAAGGGAAATTTACAGTGTTGTATAGCAACAAAGTTGAAAGCAAAACTGAAGCACAAAAAAAATCGACGTCAACTAGTAGTAATTGGACATTTTTATCAGACAACCTCTATACCTCCTCAGCTATACCAACTGTATGATGTAATAGCACAAGATGTAAATGCTTTCTGTACTCCTTGTATTATTATATTTTATTTCCATTTCTTTCGTCATAAAATCAGAAAAAGCGGAAACAGTTATCATGGTAACCCTTGGCCCCGAGTAGCATCACACCTTCCCATCTCATGAAAAAAATCCCATTCTCCCATTACGTTGATGACTTGGCTGCAGGCTCTGCATGGTCTGATGTTACACAAGTAGTTTCAGACATAGCAAAGCATCCCTGCTGCCTTCTTGTATTGTTGGAGTTGCTTGTAGGTCTTCTAGCAGCTAACCAATTAGCTGACCAATTGCCTGTTGCAACCTGTACTTTTTGTTTTTAAGTGTTTCAGTGCATCATAGAAAGTAACATGTCAAAAGAAAATGGTCTTTCAAAAATGAAATAAACAAAAATTTGAATAATTGATTAAATATAATTAGAAAGAAAAATCCCCTACCAACTTGGGGGGATGTAGTAGCTCAGCAATAGAGTAGACACTTCAGGGACTGACAAGCCAGATGCTGCAGGTTTGAACCCAGTGTGGGGGATCAAGAAAAACTTCTGGCCTTAATCCCCCAAGCTCCATCTAAATCTGTGCCCAACCCCATAACATGGGGATTAATCATGACATGTAAAATGGATCTCTTTGGTCCTACCCACTCATTGGCTCTGTGCAGCCACACTGGTCCTGGATTATACAAGGCTTTTTTATTTCACTTTTGAAACAATAAAACATGTCAGCACTATTGTTACCCAAGGCAGTATTCACACACTGCCATCATTATCTGACTAGTAAAATGAGGATAGCTGCCTTTGGCAACCAAATATCTCAGTCTGAGCAGCAGACATTCTACTTCTTACGGGTCAATTTGGTGCTGGGCCAGTCTACGTGCCAAATAACCAGTTTGATTAGCTGGCTCCCTGGAGCTAAATCCAGGACTACTTCAAACTCTTGAAAGAAGTATTTACCATCCACAGGCAAAACTTGGCAACACTTCTCTACTCTATCACGGGCACCAGAGTGACATCTTATAATATACCCTTTTTAGGGATTTTTTTCACCCAAGCCCCTCTGGGATTTTCCTCATGTGCCAAGTTGAGCCTATAATTAAGTTCTTTCCTCTTTTCTAGAGGTTTTTCTTGTTTGAGCTGTTGGACTGAACTTAGTGTTAAGAGATGTTGATGGCCTTCCGATATCCCCATGTGTTAGAATGTAGCTACATACTCATTTCTAGTTTTATGTCGATATGGTTATTAGATTGTTATCAACCTATCTACTTATCTTCACACTTTGGTGTAATAGCTTTTGAAATCACATTTGTAATTCACTCCATGCAATTTATAGCTTAATCAATTTTACATTGACGTCCTCTCCTCATCCAACCACTAGATGTCAGTATAATACAGATAATGCTCAATTTCTAATATTTGTTCTATACTGCCCTTACCTAGCGCCCACATGGTTTTAATGAGGATCCCTTGAACTGTCAGAGTGGGATCATTATAATTAGACTTGCATTCAGTGTCTGGAGACATATAGATGGGTACTGTCTTTTCAAAATTAATCATCAAGATTATTAGAATATGTAGGGAAAAAAATCAGCTTTGTGTGCCACAATAAGTCCTTACGTTGTGCGGATGGACATGAACCTTTCCTGGGGATTAATGCCTTTCCTGACGCCCTGTGGTGGATTTAAAACCTCTACTTCTGGCTTGTCTGTTCCCAAAGTGCACACAGTCTTCAAACTGACCTACTGCATCTCCGCTTTTTAAAATATGGAAGAAGCTGTATGTATTTGTCATTATACATCAAAGATTTTTCTCTGTATTCAACCCATCATATTGTATAAGAATGGTGAGCAGCTGGGGAGCAGTTGGGGGTTCAGTTTCTTGCTCAAAGACTCTTCAACACACTTTCCGCAGGGGCTGGGGATCGAACCACCAATCCTTTGATTACTAGATGACTGCCCTACTACTGCAAGCCAATTTCATCCAGTAAATGACATGTTTTGTCCTTGTTCTCATTATATTTGCCAAACTTCTCAAATCAAGCAGACAGCCTTTCCAGAAACACACACACAGTGACTTATTTACTTTTACTCCTTTATTATATCCTTATCCAATATGAGGGTCAGGAGGTCTGTCTTTTGGGCTACAGTGGAGCATGCGCTTCATGAACTGACGAGCCTAATGTTGCGAGTTCGAACCCACCACGGCCCATCAGGAAGGATATCTGGCTTTAATCCCCCAAACTCCATCCAAGTCCATGTCCACCCACACAATATGGGGAGTAATCATGACACAAAGAATGGATCTCATCCAATGCCAGACTCTAAGGAGAGCATGTTGTGTTGTAAAGCACATTGAGGCAAATGTGTAATAATGTGATGATGGGCGGGACAAGTATAATTGACTTATTGTTGTACTATAATTTTTTACAAAGGAAAACACATTCTGTACATTCTATGTAGAGAAACAAACCAAGTTAAATGGACACAACTTCATCTTGTCTTGATGCATGCTCAATAATCCAGGTAGGGAAATCACAAAAGAGGTGAATTTGTTCAGCTGGATCAGAAGTTTATTTCAGAAACGTTTCGTCACTCACCAGGTGACTTCTTCAGTCTAAGCTGAAGGCAAACATCCCCCTCCTTATAAACGGTACCTTGCTGCCACACAACAATAGGTTGGTTTCACATGCAAGTTTGGGTGATCAACTGCACATTCAGTGACAATGGGCACCATTCACAGAGGATTGGGGAATGTTCGCGATCACAGCATTGTAAGACGCCGATCAAGTGTGTCTGCTGCTGAAACTATGCCTTCAGTCTACGTACTTCACGTATCAGGGGCAGTACTACAGGCAGAAGCATGGGTGTGCTATGGGTTCCCCTGTTTCTCCTATAGTGGCCAACTTGTACATGGAGGAAGTAGAGAGGAAGGCTCTGGCTTCATATCCAGGGACTCCACCGAGTTACTGGTTCAGGTATGTGGACGACACCTGGGTTAAAATTAAATCCCAGGACGTACCACAGTTCACTGAACACATTAACTCAGTGGACGCCCACATCAAATTCACAAGGAAGGATGCTAAAGAT
>OMLC01036093.1:0-13817 GCA_900302585.1 Regalecus glesne
ATATTGAAATGATGGAATAAAGAAATTGCATGACCTGCCATTTACAAGTCTACTACGTTCCCTTTATAATGGACTATTTATGCATGTTTCGTTTACCAATGATCAGTTGGCCTCTTTGAGTGGATACAGACTGAATGGCTTGAATAACATTTTTATTGGATGGTTGTCTAGTAATCAGAAAATTGGCAGTTCAAGCACTAGCCCTGCTGAAAGTGTGTTGAAAGTGTCCTTGAGCAGGACACTTAACCCCCTGACGGATCCAGACCCAAAATGGCATGATAATCTGTCAAGGGTGTTTCCCTACCCTTTGCCAAATGAGCACTGGCATAGGCTCCTGTGTAACAGTAATTCATGAACTGACCTCGGATAAGCGGTTGACGATGGATGGATGAATACAAGTATATGTCTGTCCCTCTGTCTATTCAAAATCAATTGTCAACACAAGCCAAGTCAAATAATGAATTTCTAAATTGGTACACAGACTTTCACTGTCCACATTCAATTTTGTTCTTTGAAAGTGGCATATGCACTTTCATTGCATGTAAACCTTTTATATATCCGGCCCACGCTGCCCTCCCACACCTCATAGGAAACCGTTCAAGCCTGTGCTCTTGTGCTAATAGGGAAATTGTAGAGGTGAGTTTGTGTGATTTAGAAATCTCTTTCAGAGGGCTTCTTTGTACTGTCCCAGTATAAAGAGAGACACTTGTGGTTTACTTACCTGCCAACTAATTTCAATTTGAAGCTCCCATCATGAATTTTGGTATGAATTCCTCCATGGGATGGTAAGCCTCATAAGTTTGCCGGTGCGGAGTCAGACAAATAACTTCCATCGTGATGCTTAAAGGCCAGCATTTGGGTTGAAGGCCAACATGATTTGGTTTTTTATTTTTTGTCTGAAGGGATTTGCTTTTAAGGCTTCATCTACATCAACTAATGCTTTTTATGGTTTGTTTCATGGTTTAGTAGTGTGTAGCCTTTTCTTACAAGTGCCTGATTTAAAATGTGGTTTTTATAAAAGACATTTCTCCATTGCCAGAACATATCCTTCGGCAAAATGGTAAATGGACTCATTTTTCACTTTTCAGGTCTAATCCACTCAAAAGTACTTTACAATGTATGCCTCACATTTATTGAGCGTCGGGTATTAAGGCCGGATGTCATATCATGATGCCCCATAGTGGGATCAAACTTGCGATTACTGACATGGAGGTGCGCACTCTACCACTGAACTACCATGGTTGGTTGTACGTGCATTAGTTGTGGGTTCATATCCCACTGTGTAGCTCGGTAAATGTGAGGCATTCATTGTAAAGTGTTTTGATTGGTCAGTAGACTAGAAAAGCACAATTGAAAAATGAATCCATTTACCATTTGCCTACATCCAACAGAGCCATTAATAGTGTTATCTGCAGCTGGGTTTATCCTGCTATGCTAAAAACACACAGTACCAAAACCAGACTGCTATGTCTTTAACCTTTACATGGTTTTTAACCTGTAATTTGCTGGAAACTCACTGAATTAGTCGAGACTTGATCTATCCATCGTCAATCTCATATCCGATGTCAGGTTGTGGGGAAACACTCTGGACATGTCGCCAGTCCATCACAGGACAGAGCAGTTAGGGGAACAGTGTCTTGCTCAAAGGACGGGATCGAATAACCGCCACTTTCTAACTGCCAGACGCCTCACCCGCTCTAGGCTTCATGTATTCTTTAAATACAGGTGACTTCTACACAACAAAATATGAGTCCAATGACCTTCCCAGTCTGTACTGTAGCTCTCATGGCTCATCCTCATTAAGGCTCTGCTACTGCCTTGGAGACTTAAAGTTGACATCAGCAGAATCGGTTCAGATGGAGAAATCTCAGAACAACCCCCGTTCTTCTGGATCAATATTACATAATTGTTGAGGAGAGAGAGCTCCTGACCCTCAGGATTTGAGGTGTAGCTCACCTCAAAGAGCCATAATGATCAGATAATTGATCGTAGAGATAGACCACACTCTTTCACTTGCCCTCTTTTTTTGCCACCTAAAAAAGAAGACCTGTGGTAAATACAGGGTAAAACATGTATGTTTTTCATGCTCAAAAATAAGAGATTGTATTAACTTTATTTTTCATAATTAAGTAGCTAAGTTTTGTTACGGTGCCTTGATAGCTCAGTGGTTGGTATGCTCGCTTTGGGAACTGATGAGCCAGAGGCAGCGGGTTCGAATCCACCGCAGGCAATCAGGAAGGGCATCTGGCCTTAACTCCTCAGGCTCCATCTAAGTCCGTGTCCACATCCACAACTTGGGGACTAATCGCGACAAATTAACAAAAACGGGTCTTTGAGCTGCTAAACTTTGTTGTGTAATTCAGTTCTGTAGGTGCTGTTCACAGCACTTCTTCAGGGGGCAATTGATACACGTTGGGATCAATAAAACAACCGGAGGGTAGCAAAGTTATAATAGACACATCACATGCGGGGTTTTATAATTGCACTGAGAGGTCTGCAAAGTGGACGTCTCAAATCAGGAACTCTATTAGGATGAAGTCTCATTAAGGTGTTGGCATAATTAGCATCTAATGAGCGGCCTTGTACCTGGCACTTTGTCTGTTTGTGCAATTCAACAAAATAGTCTTCATTTGTATGGTTTGTAAAGTGTGGTATAGCTTAGTGGCTGAGTGGGTATAGTGGTTGTCTGGTGATCAGAAGATTTCAGGTTTTGATCTCAGCACCTGCAGAGAATCGTGTTGAAGTTGAGGCGTCCTTGAGCAAAAACGCTTTCCCCCTAACTGCTCCACCCTGTGGTGGACTGGTGACCTGTCCAGGGTATTGGCCCACCTTTTTTCCAGTGAGCGTCGAGATGGGCTCCACTTTCCCCACAACCCAACTTTGGATAAGCGGTTGACAACGGATGGATTAATGTTTGTATAGTTTGTGGGGGGGGGGCGTTGAAGTTACAGAAACTATCCCTCTAACCTCTTCGCTCCAAAGATTACTCTGGAGGAAAACCTATAGAGGGGCTAAATGGCTGGTGGTGAGAGACCACACTTTATGATTGATGTGTGGTGTCAAACCAGAGAGGCTCTCTGGCTTTCAAGTCTTGCCACATGATTCATACCATTTATCTATACAGCTTTCCTTTTTATGCCACCTGCTACCTTCACCCTTATTTCAGTTCTTTCATTTTCGTTGTAAAAGCTGTATTTACAACCCCTCTCCCCAGCATGCCCTCAATTTTTCTGCCTCCAAACCATCATCCCTCTCTTTCTCTTGACTTACTTCCACTTCATCCTCCTTTTTGCACTGACTAGGCCGTACTGATATTGTGCTCTGACCTCCTTTTTTTTTTTCTCCGAGCCTCCTTTGCTTTCAACCGGTATAAGTTTGGACTGTTTATTTTTTTTATTTCCATTAGTCTCTCACGGGGCCAAGCTTGTCGGCTGAGCCCGTGGTTTCACTATGTGGCATTGGTCTCCAAATGGCTCACCCAGCCTGTGTAAGCTGAGGGGAACTTAAGCTCTCTTTTGGACTGGTGGTGGTGACTGTTACGCTGAGCGTCTCAGTGAGGGAGCTTTCTGCTGTGTATGGTGAAAAACCCACCATAAATACACAACAGGCTAATGATGTGGTTTATAATCATTGGTGTAGTTTATGGTCATGCAGGGGATGATGACTATGGGTTAATGATGTTGGAGGTCATTGCTTGTTCTTAAAATGATGATGCAAACAGTCGATACGATATCGGTGGTGGATGACTGACCGAGGGTGAGTGGTGATGCTGGGAAGCTTGATTACCACTATTAATGATGGTAATAGGAAGATTGAGGTGAGGAAGTTAATGATAGTAGTGGGTAAGGTGTTTATCATGGTAAAGATGTCAGTCGGGGTATTTATAATAATAATAATAATAATAATAATCCATCCATCCATCCATCCATTATCAACCGCTTATTCGAAATCGGGTCATGGGGGAACTGGAGCCTATCTCAGTTCTCATTGGGTGAAAGGCGGGGTACACCCTGTATAGTTCACCAGTCTATCACAGGCCAGAGAAGTTAGTGGAACAGTGTCTTGCTCAAGGACACCGTGACACGCTTCTCTGCAGGACCGGGGATCAAACCTGCAACCTTCCAATCACCAGGCGACCACTCTACCCACTGAGCCATGCCGCCCCTTAATAATAATAATTATTATTATAATTATAATTATTAGTATTATTATTTTGCTGTGGTAATATAGTTATAGATAATTTCAGTCTGTATTTAAGTCATGTGAACGAATATGTACGATGATCTTGGACCATTCGGGGTCATGTTCAAGCACTTTGGAAATGATGCGATGTGTCTGAGGTGTATGCTCCAAGAAAGCAGGTTATATCTCAATTCTTGATATTAGCCAACTGAGGTGGTGCGTTTTCTGCTTGACCTTAACACTTAAAATAGTATTTTGAAGAACTATTTTCATCATCTTAAGTGAAACGTTTCTCCCTCTCTTTCAGATCAAACAGCCCATCTGTTCCTAAGAGACTTTGACAAGATATAGGCATATCGGTGAGTATACTACTGTTGCTGCTCTTGCATATGAGGTTGTTGTGAAAAAGAAATGCTTCAGTACAATATTGGTACTGTTCACTGTAGGCAGTATGCACTGTGCAACACTGCTCATCCATTTTCGTGGTGATTGTTCTCCTATCGTGCGGTTTCTCCTCTGACATGCCTAGGGGTTTCTAGCTTGCATTATGTTGCTATAAAAACGGAAAGTCCGGTAGCTCAGAAGTAGAACATCTGGCTCCGTATCCCCCCTTCACAGCTTAAAAAAAGTAAGTCTCGTGTCAGAGACTTTCCTAAGAAATGTGGTTGGAAAGATGTGTCAAGTTCACATTTCATTCTATAAGACATTTTTGTTTTATCACTGATTCGCCATGTCAGCAATTTAGAATCAAAATTGAGATACCAAAGCTGGGCTTGGTCTCAAAGGCTCATCTTTTTAAAGACTTTAAAGACCTCATGATTTCCTCTGTATTCCTTATTCTAGTCTATAATTAGTTTTTTTCTTTGTTTTGTTTCATCCCGTCATTGTAAAGGAGCTGCAACATTCAGTATTTCTTCTCCAGTGTAGAACAGCAAATATCTGAGTTCAGCTGTAAATTAGGTTGAGAATAATACAGAACCAAAACCTGTGATGTCATCAGCATCTCCCTTCCGGACCTAATTGAAAAGGAAACGTGTGGCTGATGTGCTGACGTAATGGGAAAGGATTCATACACGTGACTTTCACGGCACAGTGTGGCACAGCGCCATAAGTGTTTGAGAGCGGATGAGCGACTCCAGATGGTTTAGGATCCCGTATGATTTTCTCGGGTTGAGGGTATACTTTCTACTGAGAGCGCTTCTCTACATTTCCCTTGAGTTTGAAACTCAATATTAACTCTTAACGCCTTTTGTCCTTGTGGTGGTGGTTAAGGATTGATCCAGTAATAAACAATAGAAATGTCCATGAAGACGGACTGTTGTGAATTGGGGAAAAACGTTGAGACTTGTCAGTACTGTGTTTTTGTTTTTTTTCTTGTTTCATGCTGTTGGAGCAGAGTACCTATTGCGAAGTATTTATGCTTTTATCTAATTCCATAGGTATTCTATACGGATCGTGAACATAAGTAGTAATCCTCTTTCAGATTAAAAGTGGTGAGTAGGCGGCCTGCATCTATGAGATTGAAATGGCACGTTGTGTTCCAGTAAATGGTTGACTCCACTCCACTATCACACGTCCTCCTTCAGTCGGCTCCTGAAACATTGCTTCCCTTCTTCACGCACACACACACACACACACACACACGCACACACTCCTTCACATTCATCAGGAAAAGGAGAGAGATAATGGATGAGAGCTGGTAGGCAATGATTGACCAGTAAAGATAATGGATAATAAGATAAAAGACAATAATGAAAGAGAAAAAGGGAAAACAAATATTTGTTTGTACATCCACGTGACAGGAAGAGACCTCTGTCTTTGTACCAGACGTAGAAGAGAACACATTTAGTTACTTTTGACGGACCTGCAGCTCCACAGTTTTTATCACAACCTTCCTCTGTATGCTTACTAGGGCTGAGTCTTCCTTAGAAAAAAATGAAAATGCAATGTTTGTCTTTATTTGTAAATATATTGCAATATTAAAGAAAAGCAGGAGTTACAAAATTTCATTAATGTAAAAGTGTTTAACTTAAGTAGCTCCAATCTGAAAGAATTTATCTTTCTCACAAAGATTAGGTTGCTATGCAGAGGGGGGTGGACTAAGACTGTCTTTTAGTACTTTGGTTGACTCCATATGATGCCATTGTATTCAGTCAATACTCGGCTAGTCCATTCATAACCCCATATTTATAATGTACTTTTCTTCATTTTGAAGGAGGAGTGAAAGAAGGGTGGTGTCTAAGAAGGATTCATATTCAAAGAGGAAACTTTATTTTCCGTTGGGGGCGACATGGCTCAGGAGGTAGTGTGTCATGTAGTAAGCGAAAGGTTGCTGGGTTTGATCCCAGGCTCCTTCAGAAAGCATGTTGAAGTGTCCTTGAGCAAGATACCAAATCCCTGCAGCTACCTACTGTTCTTACACAATAGGATGGGTTAAATGCAAAGGAAAAAAAACACTAAAATAATACAATTACCAGATTTATTTTTTTGTGTGTGCGCGTGCGCGTGTGCGCGTGCGCGCGCGTCCCCCAACCGGTGTACATATTTGCGTGTGAATGCGTGTAAGTGAATCAAACCATCCCAATAATATAAGTCCAAATGTAATTTGCATCAAACTCTGTGGCTTGATTGGAGAAGGGGCAGCTTTGGTCTTTTGCCAAGACTTTGCCACATAAGTTCTGATGGCTAGGCTAATGCAAGTGCTTGTTAGCGAGTCGACTGTGGTACTTGTTATTTATCATGGTCACAGTTGAGAATGCAGACTCGCAGCTGTAGGCTGTGAGAATGTAAAGTGCCATCTTATGTAAGCTATGCAGTAGAAAAAATGGAAAAGGCTCACCTGTAGGTCACTTTTGAAAACCTCTTGTTTCCTCCGGAAAGTACACAGTGCTCACATCGGCTCGCACACTGTTGTTCCTGCCCTGTAGCTTTAGATTTGGGTCATGAAGAAGATGAGAAGTTATATCAGTCAAAAAAGTAACCTCTTCCATCTTTTGTTCATTTTGCACGAATTCTATGAACTGTTTTACGTTGACACTCCTCTGCTCTGATGGAAACATTTACATCTCTTTCTTGATGTTTCAAAAACCCTCAAGGACCCTGCCTTTGTTCAGCCATGTGACATTGTTGTGTACAAGCAAATCATCAAAATTTGCTTTGACCTGTCAAGAATATGCGCAGCAAGCGATGCTACAGTGAAGGTGCTCTCAAAAAGTTTGAGTCTAATCACTGTTGCCGTGATTTCACTGTATGCTTCCCCAAGACTTGCACAACGTACAGACCGATGGATTATGCAGTGTTAAGATATCAGGCCAGCGCGATGAAGGCATTAAACCAGTCCTCTCTGTCTCCCCATCATGGCCGGAGTTCTTTCAGTGACAGTTGACACCACTTTCTTCAAATCTATCCCTCTTTCATTCAGAATTCCTGTCATTGCTTCATAAATAAACCCCACTCTGTGTCCACTGAGGTTCAGGCCCAACAGATCTTTAACAAACTCCCCTATTGCCTCATAAAACTTCACAAACACCAGCAACTGAGCATTGGCAGTGGTGCTTCGATGGACTCCTCAACGGCTAAGGAAATGCACTGTGCACTTTTTATTACATCACAAAGATGTTTAATCAAATTGCCAGCCAGTGTTTCAGTTCTTCTTTGTGGAATCTGAGAGGAAGTTTGCTTGAGTTTTACCTCATTTCCTGTTTTTGTTTGGTCGCCATCACTTAAGTCATACATTCTTTTATCATTTCTGCGTCAGAGAATGGCTTCTTGTGTTTAGCCGACACCCGTAACTCTCCGAATGAGGACTTGGATGCCTTTTCTTGTGGCCCCCCCCAAAAAAAGGATTCCCTTATCAGTCCCGCAAAGAGAAATTTGGATTTCTCTGCATTTTAACCCCTCCTATTGTATAGGAGCAGTGAGCTGCCAACATATGGCGCTCGGGGAGCAGTTAGGGGTTCAGTGTCTTGCTCGAGGACACCTCGACATGCTAAATGCAGGATGTTTCTTGGTATATTGGACATATCAGTGTGGTGCTCATTGGAGGTAGAATTGATGCCTATGTTTCCATCCATTCCACTTTGAATTACCTGTTTTTACTGTCAATTTTTCATTTGTTGGCCACTTTTCAACTTGCCATTTTAGATTTACACATTCAAAATCGAGGCTACTAGCTAATTGCTGATGACATCTGCGCTGTCAGCTCTCATTGAGCCTGTTGCCACGTCAATCCATTGTCGTCATGGAGATGATGGGACACAGAATGTGATTGAACCAACAGCAGATCAAACATCCTCACACTGACAGTGGAGCGGTCAGACATTTGGAGTACTGCTTGCAGTGTAGAAAACGGAGAATCTTGACCCATTGCATCGCAACAATGTCTCACAGACAACACAAATAATGCAAATGAAAAATATAATTTGATCAGAGTCTGGAGACAACTGGTTTGGTACTAATCTGAACCAGAGTCTGGACTTTGAGGATGACTGGTCAAGGCATTATGCTGAGACATAGGTGATCTGTTGTGAGGACTGCGTGCTTTGATTAGATGTGTTTTTTGATAGGCCGGGTCCCGTTCATCACTACCTGTGAAAATGATGTGGGAGGGGTCACGTAGAGGGACCCTCTCAACTGCTGTAACTGCCAGCTCTATTTGAACTATAAAGAGGGAGGAGGACAGAGGGGAAGATGTGCTGAGCAACTAACCTACTATGTCCAAATCTTGTTTTCCCCTTGTGTCTACACTAACTCTGGCTTCCATTCTCTCTCTATCTCTATTCTACTGTTTGTTTTCTCATTGTATACACATTCCACATGATTCTGACTGATGTATATCACTCAAATAGACTGTCTATGGGAACAATATGTTTTGTGTTTGTATATGCTTTACCAACCGTGCCACATAATCCTTAGACCAGTTTGTTTTTACCTGCTTCATCCTGCCTCAACTCTTTCCTCCTCTAATTGGGCATTAACTGCAACATACCTGTCAGCAAGCTCTCAGATACAAATGATGCAATTTATTCTCACTCTGCAGGAATGAGAAAAGCTGGCACCCTTCTGTCAAAATGCCCTCCTCTCCCAAGGCTTGAGCATTAAATAACCATTATTATGAGCTGCCGTGGAATCTGGTTTGAGATAGTTTTATGTCTCCTTGAAAATTAGTTCCAGTCAACACTTAAATGTCTTTGACAGGATTGCTTCACCCCTCCATACGGAACTTCCTGCAAGGGGCAGGAAGTAACTGAGATGTGTTTCCTGTTGGAGTCTGCAGTGGCTGGCAGAGACCCTAGTAGGCTACAGGAAGGAACTGTGTTTCCCTCTTACACAATCATTGCCCCGGCCTGTGCCATTGCTGTCACAAGGCCACCAGAATTAAAGTTTGTTGTTCCTTGAGCAAGCTGAGGCTTTTGGCTACTGAAAAAACTACCTCAAAAAGAATATTATTTTTAGACTAAACATCAGATCAGATCGGTAACTTCAGCTCTCTTATTAAACATCGTGACAAGTGTTATAATTTTGGCACTTGGTTCTTAAGTTATATAGGACTTGTTGAGAGTTGAAAACCATTGAAACTAGTAAAATGTTTGAAAAAAATCTAGGATAGGTTTTCATTAGTAAAAAGTAATTTTATCTATCTGGACCACGGAGTCAGATTATATAATACAAAGAGATACTCTCAATATTACTGCTCCTGATATTTTTGACTGTGTAGAAGAAACAGTATTATAGCAGGAAACATGTCCATAGTCAAACAGGAAAAAAGGATTGAAACCGAATGATAATGTGGCAATACCTTTATTGAACAGCAAATCTACTAAATCTAGAGTCAATATTGCAGTACCATATAGTTTCATGTAGTTTGTAATCCGGACTCCAGATGGTGACTTAAATAGTCGCCAGATATACAAGTCTTGAATGGAGGGTAGGTTGGAGCCAATGGCTTTCTCTGCAGATTTAACTGTCCGTGGAAGTCTGCCTCTGTCCTATTTAGAGGCTGATCCAAACGAGACAGTGACGGATGTGCAGAGGACAGACTGGATTATTGCAGTGTGGAACTGAATCCGCAGCTCCTGAGGCAGGTTTAACTTCCTGATCTGATTGAGAAACTACATCCTCTGCTGAGGCTTTTTAATGATTGTGTCTATATGAGGTGTCTACCTTATATCCTGGGAGATTGTGGAGTCCAGAAATCTGTAGGTTTACACCAAAGACATCCTGTTTAGTATGGTGAGGGGAGCAGTATTCGAGGGTGTGTTCAGCTCAACATTGTTGTGACTGCACCAGATGGCCAGCTGTTCAACCTCTACGTGCAGACTTGTCACCATCCCGGATAAGGCCGGTGATTGTTGTTGTCCTGGAATCTCAGGAGTTTTAACAGACAGGTGCGGTCATTTGTGTTAAAGGAGAAGAGTAGAGGGGAGAGTACATATCCCTGAGGGGCACCAGTGCTGGTTGTCCGGGTGCCGGATGAGGTTTTCCGCAGCCTCACCTGTTGCCTCCTGTCTGTCAGACGTTTACAATCCACTGGCAGATGATGGCTGTCATGGGTATGTTGCGGGTTTGAACCCACCACAGGGTGTCAGGAAGGGGATCCACCATCCCCCATGCACCACCCAAGTCTGTGTCCACCCCAACAATGTAGGGACTAATGGTGACACAAAAATTAACCCTGTTGTAGCTAACTGCATGGTTAGTTAACTTTAGCCAACTGGCAAGGAAACGAAATGCTGCGACTGAAAATATCAGATTTTCTTGCTCCCTGCCCGTCAAACCCAGCTTCCTCCGCATCAGATGCTGATGATGTCAGCCAAATCAACACATGAAAGTTCTCAAGTGATGTTGGAGTTCTCCTTGCCCAAATCAATCAGCATACAGTCCTTTTTTTATTATTTCCGTTCCCTTTTCATCTTTTGTTGACGCCATGGTCTTGTTCTCTGTGGCTGTCCGTCTGTTCGTCTTTCATTCTGCTTGCATGGAGAAACCACACACGTGCAATTGCAACAGTGAGCTGCTTTTGAAATCACAATCCAACTCATCCCACCCTCACCTTGCTACGCCACCACTGCTGCTCTTTTTTAAAGGCTGTAAATGGAATTGTGTGATGTCCACAGTGTAGCTGAGAACACCACCTGTGCTAAGGCCAAGTCCATTGGTAACTACATCTCTTTCTTTAACATACACTCTCTAACTATGTCTTAAATTAAATGGATCCATTCTGACTGTGGTCAGTCAGCCTGCTGCTCCTGCATTGTATGCTAATAAAAGTGAGCCATCTTTTACTGTGATGTGACAATGCTGGGATGTCATGAGGACGTGTAAAGGACATTTCCATCCCCTCCTCTTCGTCTGGGCATACCATAACAGCTGATCACTACCATCCATGTTCTTGGTGAAATTCTGAGCTGCTCATTTTTATAGTTCTATCCAAAATAGACACAATTTAAGTCTATTCAAATGGGTTCACAGTAGCTCACTGGTAAAAAGGAATTAGGATTTTCTAACTCGCATAAACCGAATCGAAAAACTGGTTGATTTTGCTTCCGCCCACAAAAATTCTTCATCAACATGAATACATCTTTCATAACTTCGTTCAATTTATGAATGGGAAAAAAACCATTAAATCCACAGAAACGGACAAAACGTAAACAAAACCAGTTTTTTTTCCGCCAGTGCCGCTATGCCAGCATCCCTAAAGCCGGTTTCAGTGACAGTGCTGTACCTGTGTACGCTAGCCATGAGCTTTGTAGCTGGCTCAAGACCAAGTTTCCTGAACGCCCACAGCTTTGCTGAGAGTGGGAGCAGCACTTGCTTCACTTACACTGTGCATTTTCCTGCTTCCATTCCTTCCATCAATCTCTCTTGCCTCAGTTTCATTCTCACTTACCCCCCCCATCTCCTCTGTTCAAATTGTTACCTACCCTTCATTGTCTCCATCTGTCCCTCTGTTCATCCCTCTCTCTACCTCTCTCTCTCTCTCTTCACAGTCTCTTTCACTCATTCTCTCTTGCCAGTGCATCAGCCTCCAGCCAGTATGATAATTGCGCCACAGCTTCTTTTCTCTCACTCTATTATTCACCACTTTGCTATTTCTGTCCCCTCAGTGCCTCGCCTGCTTGTGTGGTGATGCCAGCATGTTGCTAGGGTCCATGTTGGAGTTTTAGATCTGGAGGGGAGTGTGCCGGGGCCTACTTCTATGACAAATGGTTGATTAGCATCGTCTGATTGGCACAGATTAGAGGTCTCTTGGCTGCAGTGCGGAGGTGGTTCTAGTAGGAGACAAGTCAGCGTTGCTTCCACTGCACAGTTAGTCAGTCACACTACAGCAAAATATGATCTCACAGCCTTATACGGATCCTTTCTGAACTCTTCTCTCGATAAATATATATTTTTTTATCATGTTGGAATATGACGGGGGCGCTAACTAGAACTAATGCTGGTGTAGCTGTACATTTTTTGGAGTGGAAGTGATGTTTTAATAGTTGAAATTGACAGGAATTGATTTGATACTGATTTGATATTGAATGATGAATACTTTATAAATCCTTGAGTTGACGGTTGCCCCAGAATCTAAAACAAAGGTCTTAAGATCACATCTGTTTGCTTTCTTTTTGACCATGACTCACCTGAAGGAGAGGCTGAAGGCTGCATTTGAATAAAAGGCAATCTGCATTTATCCATCTTTTCATCCGTTCGTGCACTCCAGCTCGAACACCACAGAAACAAATTGTATGGTGTTTTTTTTTTGTCGAGACCAAGACCGGAAAAAGATTTTACTAACCTTTGGCCAAGTTGCATTTGGAAAACATGCTGCTCTGTCCGCTGAAAACCACAGCGGCATGCCTGCCAATTCTAATTGAGTTGTGGTGGGCTGGGTCAGAACCTGTTCTTTATAGAGTAGAGCCAGTCAGACGGAGTGCAGTGAAGAGCAGTGGAGACGAGACAAAACAGGCCTCTCTGCTATTGATCTGGACCACAGATCAACCACTTTGTTCAATTGTGGTTAGTTTAAGTTGTAATTGGGATCAGATGTGACCCGGTCAGGCCCAGAAATGGTACGGTGGCGGCTTTTCTCATTGATTACTTCTCTACGGATGAAGATGAGGTTTAAACTCCTACGCACATTACTTCTGTTCACTCAGAGATCTTCACCCTCGGTGAGAGGCTCGACCCATTGCTCGACCCATTGCTCGACCCATTTTGTAGAACACAGTGTATAGTTAATATAATCTCACTACTGTCAGCTTTGTCATTGTACCAGATTCAAGGAGGAAGTTTGTGCAGCCTAAAAGTTTTTCTGCCTCTCATACAGTCTTTCACCTTGCGTCAACTAGGAAACATGTCTCATCCAAGCACACACACACACACACACACACACACACACACACACACACACACACACACACACACACACACACACACACACACACACACACACACACACACACACACACACACACACACACACACACAAACACACACACACACACACACACACACACAGGGGATCCTGTGGCAGGCAGACGTGCTCCTACGTGCATGTCTGTGGGCCTTTGACTCCCGGCCACATGGCCAGGCCCTGGCTGAGCCTGGAGCAGTCAGCATGGACCCCAGCATCAGAAAAGAGGCCTCAC
>OMLC01036095.1:0-11557 GCA_900302585.1 Regalecus glesne
TGATCCTCCAACCAGAGAACAGCATTGGGAATAAGCCCCGCCCATCCAGAAAATAAAGACCTAACCTACGGCATATTCAGTGTTCACTACTGTGTACACAATACATACATACATACACACAGACACACATACACACACAATCTTGTTGATTATACTATATACACTCTCTCCTTTCTCTCTCTATCTCTCTTTCGTTCTCTCTCACACCCCACACACCTTCCCACTCTCTACGTCTGTCTGTCTTTCTCTCTCTCTCTTTTTCTCTATAAGGAAGATAATAAATTGAACAGGACTGAATCCATGCATCCATCTGAGACTGTTAAATTCGCCCTTTCTCTTCTGGCTATGCTGATATGTGTCGGGACACTGAAACATGAAAAAAAGGACATTCCGCATGTCTGTCTGAAAACCAAGTAAACTTCAGGAATGAAAAGACTTGAGAATTGCTGACATTGCTCTGAAATCATCACTCTGACATCATCACTTCAACTGACAGCAAGTCGATTAAACTTGTGTTTCCGCTGTGAAAACAACAGAATGCTGAATATAATAAATGGTTTCAAAACAGTTCAGCCAAATGAGACAGCCAGAGCATCAAGTCTATGTCTAACAGATCATCCTGTTAGCCAAGCCTTGGTTATGGGAATTTATCTCTGGCGTTAAATTATGCTCTTTGTAACCTGTGAGGTCCCATGTCCATTAGTACTACCATAATTAAGATAATGTCAGTTCACTTCCATACAAGAAACAGCCTAATCATGACAGGAAGTGTGTGCCCACATCTCTCTTCCTGTGTTACTGGATGTGATAGAAGTGTAATTAATGCATTCATGAAATGACTTCATATCAACTTCTAACATTTTATTTGATTTATTTCATGGCGTTGATACTAGACTGCATTTGAAAAAAAATCTTGTAAAGATGAAAACTATTTACAGCATCACATGGCTACAAAGTGCTAGTTAGTCAGTTTACAGAACCAGGTTTCACAAATTCTTATTTTATAATCTCAATACTTTCCTCATATTCCTAATATTTGGTTGTATCATGTATATTCTTACTCTCTTCAACCAAATGTGTCATCTGATTTGCACTTATGTGTGATTTGATCATTCCCTTGTGAATTGTAGGCTACTCCTACAGGAATGACTGCTATTATCATTTTAGCCAGATGGCAGCGCTGTTGTGACTGTTTCGCGTTTATGGTTATCCATTGAGTGAGTGGGTTTTTCAAGCTTGGGCTGTGATATAAGAGGCCCGGTGCTAACTTTCTGGCAGGTGCGGATTTTAAGGAGGCTTGCCCAGCTGCAGAGAGTAGTCTGATACATTATTAAATCCAAGCAAAGTGAAAACATAAAGAGAATGAAGGCTCCTAAGGTTTAATGGAGTCTACAGTGTTTGGTTAGTCATCATGGCATAGTAGCTCCTGTTACCATGGTCATTTACTCGGACCTGTAAAATCAAGTTATCCCATTGCTGCCTCACCCCAAACACATCCACATGTTGTCTTTAGAGAGTGCTACTTAAATGTGATTGAAAACCAAGACTGGTGACATCCATGCCTGCTATGAACATACATTTCATTCTATGTCACAAATGAATGAAAAAAACAACTAATATATTGTTTTATTTGATTTATCTGATGTTCTAAAACACAGTCTCAGATCTCAGATCAAAAATCGTGTGACAGATGAGTTTAGCAGGTAAATCTCTGCGGCTTCAGAGATGTCAGTTTAGAAAACAACTGTTTGAGTAAAAAAAAAAACGTCAAGGTTTTTCTGCAATGAGGAAAATAGATACTCCAAAACACATATTGAGCTTCTCTATAGGGTTATTAATTGAGCTGGTAAGTGATTAAAGAGCAGGTAAATCTCTTTACTAATACAATGCATTTGAATAAGTGAATTTTCCCAGTCAATGTGGATGTACCGGAAAATGTGAAACAGCACAGGTTGCTGATGTATATATGAATGTGTCCTTGGTCAAACTGTCAGTTACAGAGAGGTCAAAGTTTAACTATGCTAGTTCCTGCTGCGGGTAAGACCAAAGTTTCTCACCCTTCATCTCTTTATCCTCCATTTTGGATATAACTACACAGTTGTGACCTTTGACACCAGACGATGGCCTTTTTCATCCCTCAATTAAAAATAACCTAGATTCAGTAGATATTCATTTTCCACAAGACATATCCCAAAGGGAAAAGATGCAACACTGACTTTAAACATTTGAAATATATATATTTCACGTTGGGACCCCTGAAGGTTCTCGACCTCAGGTTGAGCACTGCTGATGTTCTGTACTGGAAAGAGACACCTATAAGCTCTGCCTTTCATGGCCCACCCTTGTTCTAAGCCTAAAACCCACATCACTGCTTTACTTTGTCCTCAGAGAAGAGATTGTAAAATATTCTTCGCTGTTTAACTGTAGATTTGTACAGATGAAGATTTGCTGGCACCCTTCTGTCTGATGTACATGGAGCTTCTAGTGTGTTCTGAGCGCCCCCTGCTGTCAACTATATGCTGATGATCGACCTGGATGCTAACCTCTGTGTTGGTATTTGTTAACACGTGCAAATAAAAAAGTTAGCCATCAATTGTTTGTCTATCGTTTCATGCCTTTCTTTCTCCTCTCCTCTGTCTTTATTTGTGCCTCAACTTTACACTTTTCTCCATCCCTCCCTACTTTCTCTTTCTCCCCCTCTATGCAATTGATTCTTCCTCAAATTTATGCAACTGTTGCATCTACTCACTGTTCATATACAATAGGAATTGTTAAATACAGGGGATAAAATTTCTTGTACAAATATAATTCGTTGTAAGAATACAATGACAAAATAAAGTGGCTTATTATTACTATCTTTTTATTCGATAAACCAGCACATCCTGGTGGACAGATGGAGATATAGCAGGCCACCTCACTGCAGATTCAAACTAAGGGCTGGGTATTTAAAATCATGACTCATCATGTAAAATCCACATTACGTGCTGTCCAGCCATTTGATTCTGATCTTTATTTCATCCCAGATAAACATTTCACGATCAGATCATTGAAAATACAATATCTGATGAAAATGGGTAAAAAAAAGCTTTACCTTTCCCCCCCTGTACCAGACAACCAATGGGGCCGTTTAAATAGGGGACCACACATGTGCAGTGGCAGAGTCAGAGGGGTGACCAGACAGAGACCATTACTCATATTAGGGTGGCAGAAAGTGATACTACGTATTTTTTTCTGATGACCTCACAGCGAAGAAGTTCCTGAGTGCCAAATGGAGTTTGCATGTTCTACCTGTATCTGAGTGGGTTTCCTTTCACCATCGAATAGGCATGCATGTTAGAGGTAATACTCCTTCCTGCCTGTGTCGCTTACCAAGGCAATAGGACAAAGAACTGGGATTGGTCCCCAGGTATTACAGCTGCTCCTCTATAGTGGGATTGGATAAATGCACAGAACAAATTTCATTGTATGTAATATATGTTATCAAACAAATAAAATGTATTCTTTGATTTGCCAATCTAAAATTATACATTGATTTCTTTTAGTTTGCCTGACACGTATTACTTCGCTTTTTGTCCTTTTTCTAAAGCAACAATAAACAGAAAACAAATAATCTCAATTGATTGGCTCTTATGTTAATCGTATTAAAATACGATCAAAAGGGGTCAGCACAAACATTTAAAGCATTTTGCACTTGCGCAAAGTGCCGTTAGCAACAAGTGACTAAGGGCTGTTGTAGTTTTAACTGTTGGTCAGTTCATTTGTCCTGCTACCGCCCACTGGCAATTTTAGGCCAATTATCACTCAGCACAATTGGCGGGTTTTTAATAAATCAGCCAATCCTACAAGTTTATAGTGTCTGTCTAAATTGAAGAAGAAACGCAAAAAATCGTCCAAGTGAGAAATCCCCTGAAAGATATACTGCTCTTCCTAGGAATAATTAATCTAAATGAAGAATTCAAGGCTCGTATTTCCGAAGATTCAAACGATTTAAAACTTCAAATCGACGTAAATGGAGGTGGTATTCTCGACAAACCGAGCAATGTTTGTCGAACTCCAGAAAAACACTGCCGAAGATGATCACTTCACAGTTGGTGAACTAACATCAGTGTAACATGGAATTAAGCACCGGATTAAGCCCTAATCCCCCCCAAAACAACAGCAACAAACAAATATCTGAATCCGTGACTATCCCCACGATGTAGGGTCTAATCATGACGTGTAGACGGACCTCTCCATCAGTTGCTGAACTCAGGTACGTGGTGGTGTGGGAACCATATCTCAAAAAGGTACATTTGTCCAACTGGATCATATATTTATTCAGAACCGTTGTCACTCAAAGAGGTGATATCTTCAGTCTGAGCAGACTGCAACATCCCCACCCAAATAAACAATACAGTGATACCACGCCACAAAAGGTACAGTACTCAAAAGGTATGTTACTCATTACCACTGAATATGCAGTCAAGGGCCAACTTCCATATGAACCCATTCTGTTGTTGAGTGGTACTATCGTCTCCTTATTCCGTGTTGGTTCACAGAGCTAGCAGTTCCAGCAGGGTACCCCAAACTTCCCTTTCATTTGCCACATCAACCAGCTCTGACTGGGAGATCTTGAGGTGTTCCCTGGCCAGTGTGGTTATATTATATTATATTTACTCTAGATCAAGAGGAGAGATGGTGATTAGTGAGCAGTAGTATCGTTTCATGAAAGACTAAAGAGGAGGTTTATGGATATGGTGAGAGAGGACATATGGTGGCTGGTGTGACAGGAAGATGCAGAGGACATAAAGAGATGATGATGGAGGATCTGCTGTGTATGTAATAGAAGTAGTAGTAGCTTGCCGCAGCAGACCATTTGAGGCAATAGCAGTGGAATTAAGTGGTGTATTGAAGGTCTGAATTTAATGTGTACAAACTCCACTTCTCAATATTTTTTAAATGTCACTTTAACAAATGCAGAATTCACATTTAATTTGAAGGTGTTTAAAATTGTCAGTGTTGCTGGATACAAATCAAGGCAATATAGCCCTATACATTTTTGCCATCAGTTTGGTAAGGCAATGAAACTGGAACCACTTCTATGTATGGAAAATGTATATCACATTTTAGTGGTCTGTAGAGCATTGCTGCATTTGATTTAAACACACAAGCAAATATAATTGCTTTTAAAATTCATAAAATAAGAAATATTTGAATCAAAATGGATACTGAAAACCCAGTTTAAGTTTCCCCATGACCACTTATTATCACAGAAATCTCAATTCTTTTTGTAGTTCAGTGCCACTCTCTTACAAGGTGTGAAATTCCAGAAAAATGTCTGTCACATGAGGGTTTAGTTTTCTAAAAGTAAGCCAGTCTTTCAACATGTCCTACCCCCAGGGAACAGAGCTACCCGCTGATGTAATGCATTTGAGCTACTTACTGTATGAAGAGATCCGTTCATCTGATTCCCGTTTTCACTGAATTCCTATGAAAAAGTGATTGTGTGTTAATTGGTTCCATGTGCAGTGAACACAATCCATCTTTTTGGTTCTTGGGGAGACTGGAAATGATGTCGACCCCTGTGCAAACTCACCACAATCAGCAATGTTTGAAAAAAAACTTCTACGAAACATCTATTCACTGTTTAACCTTTAATAAAGGCAGTGAAAAGGGACCACATCTTCGAACCACACCCTCTTTATTGGATTATTATATAATTATAACATTGATTATATTATTGATTTGGAAAACATTTCATGTTGGGTTACCATTCTCGCATCTAATTTGTGATTTTACAAAAAAATCTTTAAAATATATTTAATATAATCCCACATACTTACAGCAAATAGAATGTCCCATCAACCCGTCCATTGTTTTTGGTGTTGTTTATCTGTTTGCTTGTTGTTTGTCTGTTTTCTTTCGGCTTGTTTCTCAGGGTCTAGCACAGTGGATCTTGTCAATCCACATGATGATTAGGCAAAATTTTATGTTGGATGCCCTTCCTGACACAACCACTATCCCTATGGATGGGAGCACAGGTAAAGCGCTGGATGCCCTCCCTGTATTCATGGTTTGTCTATCAACATGTAAAAAATGTAAAAATGGCTGCAGCAAATGAGAGGAAATTCTCAGGAAAGATGGTCAGCGATCCCCAGATGACCTGGTTTAGATATAGGATAAGATAGGTTATGGTCTTAAAAAGTCAGATTAAAATTTTTGGCTTTTCATTTTGTCAAAATATTGTTCAATTTAGTTGAAATTCACAGCACAACTTTCCATTGACTTTCCATTTGCGAAAATATGCTTCTATTCAATCTTTGAGTCAAAATCTATTGTTTTATATATTGACAATAGTAAATATTCATTTATTGCGTTATTTTAATGCTAATTCCTATGAGTTCTTATTGATAAGTTCATGTAGTGTAATTGTGGAAATCCCTCAGGAGAATTGGTTTCGGCAGAAAGAAACCCATTTTGGTGGTCTTACTTTGAAGAGTATCTTTTATGCCTGAGCAAGGGTAAACGGATGTGTCTCCATGCAAATAGAAAAGCAGCCAGTGACTGGGTAGGATTTGTACTGGACACGTTCACGTCACAGATCCTTCACCACATTTGGACTAAAAAAAATCATTGACAGAGAAGGAAAGGAATTTGATGGAGATAACAATTTTGAAACATTTTCAGCAGATGGTAACAAACTTTCACATAGTGTTATTTTAGCCATTCTGTTTCAAGTCTCAAATTATATGGTGTCACAACTTTAATCACTTTTTAGATGGTAATGCACACAAAAACATCCATGTGTGAGACAGTGAATGGTTTACAGCCTTTTATTACAATGAGAACCAGTTTCTCTTTTGGCCATTATTCAATAAGACCTTGCCTCTGCAACACACCAGACAAAAATAGAAATAAAAGACAGAAGGAAGTCAGTTTCTGCAGGAATCATCTGGAAAAACATTTGGAACATGACTGAATTCCCCGAGGGGCCGTGGTTGGTCAGTGGTACAGAGCACGTCAGGAAATGACAAGCCAGATGTCGCAGGTTTGATCCCACCGCAGGGTGTCAGAAAGGACAACCGGCCTTAATCCCCCATGCTCCATTTAGCTCTGTGTTCACCCTTGCAATGTGGGGACTAATTATGACACATAAAACAGAACTTTTCTGAAATTCCTAATGGGGAGAATGAAGGGTAAGTAAAATGTTAATTGTAAAGGTGAAAAGTATTCCAGTCAACTTTATACAGGGGAAACATGAATAAGTAAATGAATGAATAAATAGACTGAAATCTGTCTCCTTGCTATCATCCATGATATTTCCATTTCTTATTCACATCCTTGACTTTGCCTACTGGTAAAAATGGTGTATGTGTGTGTGTTGGCGTACTGATGTTTCATTCCACTTCCGAGAAAGATTGCAGCCTGAATGCAAAACTTAAACGTCAGCTAACCTAATGATGCCTTAATCCACAAACCATGCCTGGACCTGTCATTGGAGAATGATTTTTATCATTTCTCAGTATTACTCAAAGCTGCTTCATATTGGAGTCTGTGTGATCACACTGGTAGGAGTATTGTAAATGGGCCCCCTCATACTGCGTTAATCCATTTGTCACCGGGTGTGAAAGGCCCTGGTTTGCTTTCCTGAAACCAGAGTTTGGTGTGAAAGGAGGTCTTCCTGTTCTCTGTGTCAGTGTCACATGAGACGGCTCCAATCTCTGCTTCATAACCTCCTTGTCTTCATCCAGCAGGTCTCACAGGACGTCACTGAGACAGGCCGCGCCAGCTACAGTTCTGAAGCAGAGGTAGAAATTTTAACATTGATTTCTGTTGATAGAATAACCCTTCTCTAGTCTTGTATATACAAATATATCCAATGTTTCATGCTTGGAGGAAATTTCTGAGTAATGTCAGCCGTTTCTACAATATTGGTTTTTAAGACGAGTTCTACTTCACAACCTTGAATTTGTCTTTTCTAGAATTTATTCAGTGTGTGATGTTCTTATATTTTGATCCATTTGAGTTATTTTGCTTAAAAAACTCAATCTACTGCTTCATTTGGTGCCACGTAATTTTATGTTGGACTTTTAAGTGTTCTGCTGACGTGTCTTTGTCTTATTCTATTGTTTCCTTTCTATATTTGAGGAATTGCTATCAGCCTCTTTTCCATGCTTGAATGTCACTCCATCTGGGCTCATGTTGGTCTTAATTTAACAATCAGAATTATTTCCCTGTTAAATACTTTATTGCCATCTTTCACAGTTTTGTCATTACTACAGTCTAAAAACTGTTTACATTTGTTTGGGATTACACATTGTTTGTTTTTCAAAATCAAGCTCATCATTATCACATTAAGCTAATGCTATTAACAACATATGCTAAAATGGTTTATTATTTATCCATGGGGGGGTTCATCAAAAGTGAACGTGTTTTACCTGAAACTCGATTCTTTACAGCATGTCTTCCTCAGTCATCAAACATAAAAAAAACTAAGGTGATGTTCAGAAGAAGTCAGCATGGCTTGTTAGTTGATAACCTCTTTGTGACTGACATAGTCTGTTTCTTTTTGGCCTCTTATTGGTCCACTGGCTGCCAAAAAGTTGATTTCCATGCTAGCGAGACAGAACAGACATGAGCTTTGTAGCCCATAGACAGCTGAGTGCCTCATGTTGAGCTGAGGGCTGTTTGAGACACAAGAACATTAAATTAATGTGGGAGGAAAAAGTCTTCGGGATTCCCTGAAGCCCTTCTGTGACCTCTCTTTCTCTTCTCTCTTCTTAGACTCAGGGAGAGGGAAATGTCATACCTGGACCGCCGGAATCTTGAGGTGAGTAGTTGGGGTGAGGGGATATTGTAGCTGCCACGGAAACAGAACCAACATTTTGAATGGAGCATTCTCACCTTGCTGCATGTCCTGATGCATCCTCTCGTCTCTGGTCTGGCAGGTTAATGCTGTGGAGCGCGTCACTCGCCTGCCACTTGTCCGTTCTGCTATGCAGTCTATGACCTCAGCCTACACAGAGGTCAAAGGTCGCTACCCACTGTTTGGCCTGGTGGGGGGCATGGCAGAGACTGGCATGCGGCGTGCCATGCGCAGTGCAACCCCTCTCCTTGAGAGTCTGGAGCCTCAAAGTAGGTCAACTTTAAATCCACCAAAACCATTACAACCAGCAGATGAACACCAGTGGACTAAAGCAGAAATATAAATAAAAATATTCCATGACTACTCTGTCATAGACACCCCCCCCACACACACACAGTATATTAACACCTTCTCACTCTGTTCCAGTTGAGGTTGCCAATGATTATGCCTGTGTGGGTTTGGACCAGTTGGAGAAGAGCTTCCCAGTTCTGCACCAGTCTACAGATGAGGTGGGTGGATTTTCATCACAACATAAATCCCTGATTGGTCAAAAATACCTTCTGTCCAAGCCAATATTTCCATAAAGACCACCTAACCAATCTACTGGTTGCTGTGGTAACTTTCATGATATCTAGGAAATGATTGCCCTCGACTTTTCTAGATTTTATTCTTATGTTCTTCCATAACTTGAGAAAATATGTCAGCTAGTCCACATATTAACAAGGATTGTGCAGTTGCTACATTCCCTCATAAGGAAAATATTCTCAGATCAGAGTTCAGATGTTATCTGCTATGGAACCTACAGCCATTAGAGTTTATGCTTTCTTTTTCATAACAATTTTATGTTTTTCATATCACATAGAACACATTATGCACGCCATAGACAACACAACATAAAGCCCCACAGCACTACAAACATGTAGACACCAACATGACAATAATGGATTGGAGGAAGGGTTGATCCTTTGAAGTGGGCAGAACACCAACCAGCCCTACCACCATTGGTTGAGTATTCCTAGACCGCCCAGAGGCACCAAGCCTTACCTACCACAGCACCTCCCCAAAGAAGGTACACACAACATGCTCTGCCACAGCAGGCTGAGATAGCATTCCCTAAGGAAGGCACAAGGGGATGTACATCCTGCTCCACCTTCCCCACAATTACCCAGACCACCACCATACATGTCCACATTTGCATAAGGGTTATCCAGGAACACTTAACAGGTCCCAAAATAAAGAAGGGGAAATAAAGCTTAAAAGTACATCCACAGCAGCATAGTAGAGTACAAAATATCTGTTTTGGTTTTTTTTTTGTTTTTTTTTCTAACATTTAATAAATTTAGTGTGAACACGAAGGGACCAGTATTTTATTGTAGAACCAGAGTTTAATGTTTTGATGCAGGCTCAATAATATAAGTAAGGGAATCACAAAAGAATAGGTGAATTGGTTCAACTGGAACTCAGAAGTTTATTAAAAAAACATTTCATCACTCAAACAGGTGACATCTTCAGTCTGAGCAGATTGCATCCCCCACTTTATAAACAGTTTATCGATGCCACACCCCAATAGGCTTCAGAGTTCCAGTTGAACCAACTGACCTCTTTTTTGTTAACTAGTTTTTTTCCTCATATAGGATTGTAGGTAGTCGCACAGTCCATTAGGTCCAATACAGTACTCATGAAGCACTTGCACTGACGACACTTTGTGATAATGGGCTGTACAGAAACAAATTGACTTGACTTGACACAGCTCCCGGTTCAACTGATAAATCCAAATAGTCCTTTAATGAATTCTCATGGCTATATACAGTTTTCTTTGCATTGCTGCGTTATGCTGCTAGAACAAAAGACCTTAGTCATTCAGTAGAACACTGAGGCAATCCTAGTTGCTCACTGAATGAGCATCTGAGTCCATTAAAAACACCGTGTAATGGATGGCCTTCAAAATACAGAACTATGCAAGATCCATTTTCACACCATCTATGCATATTACTGGACAGTTTAGGCTTTATTTGTTTGAAGACAGGGAAGAGGAGCAACAGTAGGTTTTCCCAGAACTACTCAGTCAACCTATTTCACAACCACAAACCTCCAGGCTTTAATATGAACTGGTTTTATAAGTTAATTTGTCACAGAAAGAGTACTTTAATAAACTTCACTGTTTGTATGCCAGAGTTCACCATAACATGTGAATTTCCCATCTTTATTTTATAACCAGACAAAAAAGATGGAAAAAAGTATGTTCATACAGTCACATCCAATTTAGTTTTATATTGCTGACAAAACCGAGGGTGGTGAAAATAGCATAGCACATCACTGGGACTAAGCTACCAGCCATGCCAGACCTCTACAACTAGAAGTGCAGGATGAAAGCCCAGTGGATAGCTGGAGTTAGCAGCCACCCCCGCCAAAAACTAATTAGTATTTTACTGTCTTACAAATGATACAGGGGCATCCGGCCCAAAACCAACAGGCTTCAGAACAGCTTTTATCCACCATCTATAAAGCTCCTGAATTTATTGACTCACAACACAGCTTGCTCTCTCTCTTTCATACACAAAATGTACACTCCTCACTTTATTCTGTATTGTTAGCTTTTTGCTTCCCATTCCGGCACTATGTACATATATCTTATACATTAATGACATAATGTCTACATATTTAATTATTGTTAGATTTGAACTTACAATTATTCAATTCTAGTTATAAAAA
>OMLC01036098.1:0-10982 GCA_900302585.1 Regalecus glesne
CTTTATAGTGGAAAACAGTCATAATTAAGTATTCTCCATTGATTCTTACTCATTTAATACTCTGTTATTTTCAAACACTAGTTACACAATGATAAAAGTCAACAGAAAGTAACTTGCATTCATAAGATGAAGGACTTACCTTATGGTTTTGATAGGATGTGACCGCAATGAAGGCCGTCTCAGGGAACACGTGAGTGCAGAAGGCAGTGTTTTTAGAGCCAAACCCGTTGTTCTCATCTGCCTTGACGATGTGGATCCTGGGCTGGTATTTATGCATGGAGTTCAGGATGATCTGGAGAGAGCAAAACGTGTGCTGTCAAACCTGCGTTTGTACTCTGCAATCCTTCATTAAACTATTATTATTCTTACTAAAACCTCAACAGAGATTTTCTGTAAAGGTTTTCTCAAAGTACTATGATATCAATAATAATAATAATAATAATAATAATAATAATAATGATAACTAGTAGTAGTAGCATTAATATTAGCTTTCTTAAAAGCTGCTAATACCAAACGTGGAGTTCATCAAAAGTCTAAGTGTAAAGTTTGACCAAACAAAGCAGGTAGTTTATTCTACTCCCGAAAGAGAGATGGCTGTTGAAGAGTAAAATCAGTGTGTTAGAACTCAACATTTCATTTCTAAGAAGAGCCATGTGTGGCAGTACACGTCGGAACTATAATGCTTCACTGTTAGCTGTAGTTGTTTTTTTTATATATATTGTAAATCAGTGCAGGAGTAATTATTTCTCAATCCCAGTCACTATTATGTGTATCCATGTATCCCCAAGTGGCAAATCTGTGGATGCAAATTACAAATGAGAAGCCCCCTTGCAAAGAAAGTAAACGGCTGACCATTTTCTCCTTATTAAGAGCCATAACCTTTGAGTTTAAGACGTAAACACGACACACTTTCACCACCACGTCTCGTGCACAACAATAGCTGTGCACAGTAAAAGGCACAAATACTTAACCTGAACAGCAAGAGCATAATTACTAATGTTAAGTGGACTCATTTGACATGCTGGATGTTATTTTGATTTGGGTCGGCAGGTAGGGCTGCTCCGAGAGTTCCAGGGACCCATCAGCACCGTAATGTTCCCTGCAGACCTTTTCCAGGGAAAACGTTGACAGCTGTTGCTTTGTTCATTGAGAAAACTGCAAAGTATTAAGTTCGCTGTTTCCATTTCTTTCTATTTAGAGTCTTTGTGAGTTCCTCTTTTGCCTCACATCTATATTCAAACATTATTGATATATCATTATTATTAATGATAATATCATTATTATTGGGGGCCTATCATGACATGTAAAACTGACCTTTATTTCATTATATTGTTTTATTATTATTATTATTATTATCATCATTATCATCCTTATTATTGTTATTATTGTTAGCAGTAGTAGTGATCGTATTAGTAGTTTTATTAGTTTTAGCATTATCATAGCAACTAGTGGGACTTGTGGTACGGCTCATTCACATGTAGCATCTGTATTACAGGACCAATACTCTGGGACAGAAGAGCCATCATATCAATACAAATGCATGTCCTCCTCCATCTCTCTGTCAGACCTGACCAACATGGTCCTTGCTGCGTCTTCATACATGCTCAGTAATCCAGGTAAGGAAATCCAAAAGAAGGTGAATCATTTCATCTGGACACAAATGTTTTACTGAGAGAGACACCACGTCTCTCATTCAGGTGACATCTTGAGTCTGAGCTGGCTGCAGGCATCCCCACCCCTATCAACAATACAGGTGGTTAGTGACCAGGACAAGCGGCTGGCCTGGCGACATGGAGACGCAGTCCACCCAGCAGATCCTGAGGCCCGAACTTCTCTCAGGAGGCCCTCTGACCTCTGACTTTCACATGCTATTGCTATGACGGACCGGGGACACGAGGTCATGATCTTTGAATATTTTTTTCAAATATTATTTCTATTTGAATAATTATTTATTCTCTCTCGTTTACAGATCATCAGAAAGAGCCATTCCCCCCTTGAACACGTAACCCTCCCTCCACGTCCTCTCTGCAGAGGACCCAGCAGACAGTCATGACCCTTGTGCTCCCTGCACCACGGCACCACATCAGGTAACCATCAACCCGGCTCTGTTCTTCACCATGAGTCTCCTACTCAACCAGATTCTGCCTCATACTGCAACTGTTCTGTTTTTGGGATATAAACCTCTCAACAGACTCAAACACACCTGGATGCAAAATAACACAACTGGGAGTTGCAGTGCAGGCACCAAACTACACTTGCTGAGGAATTATCAACTGGAACAAATGGGACCTGAAGGGAGGTTGCTGGCCTTGATGACCAAAGAGCATCTCATCAGCCCAGGTGAGAAATGAATTTCCAGCAGACGTGAATAGACACTATGCTGTTTCCATCATCGCTCATATTCTGCGTGTGTTCAAATGGCTGGTTACGTGTCGGGTGTTTAAATCAAATCAAGCCAAACTTTAAATCCGTGCGTCCTTGCAAATGTGTCTGGTGGAGAGAACGGGATAATTCTTTGCTTCGCTGTGCGAGGGCTAGTTTCTCTTTTGTCTCTATATCTGGGTTCTGGGGTGGGCCTTAAACTTTTTTTTTTTGAATGAGGGACTGTTAAAGAACTAGGTTCCCCCTTTGCAGTCCTTCATATCGTCCTAGCGACTGAGAGCGTAATGCTACAGAGCAGTCTCAGAAACAACTGCTAGCTTCAATACGAGTACGTGCAGATAGATTAAGTGAGGCCACCAGTCAGACGGGTTCTCGCATGAGTTCGAAATGCCCTCCCCTCGTTAGTCGCATGGATTTATCTGCACGTGTTTGTGTCCCGAAAAACGTCACATCCAACACACGGGGGCTTTTCGACGTCCACTATGACTGTGAGGAGGCGGGATAGAAGAAGAAGCGTTACTTATTTGTCCTCGTGCATGCATACAATGAAATTAGTTCTTTGAATTCAACCCATCCTGTTGTATAGGAGCAGTGAGCAGCCGCAGGGCCCGGGGAACAGCAGGGGTTTAGTGTCTTGCTCAAAGACACTTCGCTACCATTTCCACACGGCCCGGGGATCAAACCACCAATCCTCCGATCAGTACACAACCACCCTACCTCCTGAGCCATGCTTCCTCTAAAGTGTGAGTGTGTGTGTGTGGGGGCTGGTCAGACCACCCACCGGTCCACCAGCACACGCACATGCATCGTGTCCCCTCCACAGTTGCTACCCTGTGTGACTCCCTGTATCTCCCCTGCCCCTGCATCTGGATGATAGTATTAAACGAGAGTGAAGGATCACCGCGGGTCTCGAGCCGCTGCCCTTTGTTTTCAAGTCCCCCCACATCAGAGGGTTTCCCTGGGCCCCGGGATTAAAAGAGTTTGTACACTATCATCTATTGCTCATCTCACACCGCCATTCATACATAAACACTGGGATCGTCACACTCCACCCTCTTAGCCCAAACATGTGTGGGAAGGAGGACAGGGGGATGAGTGCAGGAGCAAACTGATGACGGTGCTGAATAACACTGACAAATATGTTGACATTTGGTCGAAGGATCAAAGCAAAAGCTGCAGTTCAGAATGAAATCCGTAGCTAACACAAACTGGCGTATGCATGAAGTTAGGGACACACAAACAGACAGAATGAAAACTCCGATTGGCAGTAACACAGAGTAGGGAGAAATGCTGACTTGATTTGTAAGGCTGTTCGAAGGCTCTGCAACATCAAAAAGCTTGCATATGCATCAAGCCCCTCACCCCAAAACTAGAGTACCCCACATGTTCGAACCAAGTCAACATGTCAAGTTTACTGCTAGCATTGATCTGGAAGAATAAACCATCCATCCATCGTCGACCGCTTATCTGGAATCGGGTCGCAGGGGCACTGGAGCCTATCTCCGTTCTCATTGGGCGAAAGGCGGGGTACACCCTGTATAGGTCGCCAGTCTATCTCAGGACAGAGCAGTTAGGGCAACAGTGTCTTGCTCAAGGACACCACAACACGCTTCCCTGCAGGTACTGGGATCGAACCTGCGACCTTCCGATCACCAGGTGATCCCTCTACCCACTGAGCCATGAAGAAAGCAATCAAACAAAATTAGCTCACACGTTCAAGGAAACAAAAAGAAGAATGCTCAACAAATAAGGAATGATATCCTCCAATAATTCAAGTGATTTATCTCTATTTTGGGCAGTGCAAGCCCGTTTCATACTTCACCCAAATCATCGGATGCCAAGTGAGCCCGATGACAGAACAGTTGGATATATCCATCCGCTACGTCCATGCTTTACGTCTTGCTTCGTTCTTTTTGTATATGTTCAGAAAGTAAAGAACTCATCAAGATGTAAAGCACAGAAGTAGCGGTAGTTTATATCCAAATGGTCTTCATCATTAGGGTCTAACATCGTGTTATGTACCGTATCCCCCCAATATCTATGTGCAGTATGTAATATGACATACAGGACAGAAGTCGTGGACGTGTCCAAACGCTCTTTGTTTGTCGGGCTCACTCACTTGAATTACAAGATTAGGATACTAGCTATGCATAAACAAAGGATTTCCTGCAGGCTTCTTCACAACAGCTCAGAGCAAAGGAGGGAGGTCCTCCTCTCTGTCTCTCTATAGTCTAATTGGCCAGACATTTCCAGAGGGAAACCCACTGCATCGGGTCCAAACTGGTGCAGCCTACATCACCAATATGTTTTATGTCTGGGTGCTAGTTATTATAAATCATCTCAAGAAGTCATTTCAACCAGCTGGACCAACAAGCTGATGGTTTATATATCTGGCCAGCCACCAATACTTCATTTATGAATCCCATGGTGCTTTTTCCCAGCACAGAAAGGGGCGAGCCAGAAACCACTGCAACCAATCAAACTTGCATTCTAGTCCAAAATTTACAACACCGCTCACAATCCAGGCCAGCTCCGGTTTCATTATACCAGCTGGGTTTCTGCAAAGTGACAATCACTAAAGGTGCCATATGACCTGGAGTAGATG
The DNA here is from genome assembly GCA_900302585.1 of Regalecus glesne. Lineage (NCBI taxonomy): Eukaryota > Metazoa > Chordata > Actinopteri > Lampriformes > Regalecidae > Regalecus > Regalecus glesne. The sequence continues at coordinate 4,988 of OMLC01036098.1, forward strand.
GACTAGATAGTGACCTTTGGGTGCACATGTGTGTGTGCATGTCTGTGTTTGGGTCACCATGATTGGTCAAGAGCTGCTCGTCTATGCACACTCTACATCAGAGACCATTGACCATCTACTTACAGTAAATCTACAATTACTCAATAGGATTTTCAACTCAGTTCTATTGTTACGGGAAAATGTAAAATTCTTCAATAACATTAATTCTAGTGTGCACACATATGGAAGTATGACTGGCAGTCAAATGTCTTCATTCCCTTTTTAGCCAAAGCTCTCAAACTGCTGGTTTCCACCTCCCTGGCTGCTCTGAGGTATGTGACTTACACACACACATGCAGTGCTTAGACAGCGAACATTAAATAACGAAATTGAAAACTGTATTAAGAAAAGACAAGAACCAAGTACACTATAAATAATATTGCTAGAGTAAATGGTAAATAGAGCATTTACATATAAGTATCAATGAAAAAGCAGTTACACTCAAAATTGCTGTTTTCTGTGTAGTTTGTCAAATTATAGGCACATAACGTGTGGATGTGTGTGTGTGCAGTTTTTTTTGTGTATATATATATATCCATTCGAATTATTATTTCCATTGTGAATATTTATACACTATGCTGTATTGGTCAGTTGTCAGAATACAAAATTGATTAAATAATTCTGCAAAAAAATTAAAAGTCAGACAAAACTTCCTCAAGGGTAATAATTTACTCAGTCATTCTACAAAATGAGCCTACGAAACAACCAAATGCGCCCATTTTAGTTCATTCCGATTTCCTATTATTGCTTGAATCAAGTCTTTCTACTTTTTTTGCGGCTTAAAATCAACAAATCAATAATGTATCTTGTTATCTACTACCAGGAACTGACTTGAAAGCAGTCTGTGAGGGAGGGCAGATATTCCGTGTGACACTAGGTCACTCCTACTCCCTTGGAAGCATTGCATCAACCTCAGAACCAAAGGGATTCCTTAAAGGAAAACTTTTTTTCTCAAAATAAAGTTTAAATTGAAATATGAGCACGGAATGCAAACATACTAACTCACTTCACAAAGTGAACAAGGGACAGAGATGCCAGATGCAAAATACCTTTCTACAGCTATTTTCTCCTACATCTCTGAGCATCCAGCTTCCTCCCATGCTGGATGGCTACTTTTGAAGTGACTTTGTTGCTCATCAGAACACCTTGAAAAGCGAACACCATTGATTGGGTCAGTTTAAGTGACCTGCTATCTCTTGCATGGATGCTGTAGGACGTGTGGTTGTGAATATGTTATTCTTTTAGTATGAATAAGGACAGATTTGTTTCAATAAGATTTATATGGAATAACTTTACTGTTTGAAATTAAATTAGCCTTTATATTTGGCTCAATAACCCAGGGAGTCAAAAAGATCAGAAGAATTATGATCCAATTATAGATTATCTGATTCAAATCTTTTTCCATTTAATACTTTTAATGACCATAAATATTTTCATAAGAGCTGATTTGACCAAGACCTACTTTTCGAGTCATTATAGGTATGCAACATTTAGATTGGAGCTTCTTCGGTAGTTATTTACCGCTCAATTGTGAAGGATTGTTTATCTATGATTTTGATATCCCCAGCCTACACCACCTACTTGCAACATTTCTGTGATAAAGGTTTGAGACAAACAATAACTTTAATCCCTTAAAAATTAAGCTTAACTATAACCATGACATTAATATGCACTCTCTTAATTTAAATAAATAAAATAATTAATACCCCCAATAATAATAATGATAATAATAATAATTATTATTATTATTGTTATTGTTATTGTTATTATCTCCTTTATAGGAACAGTACATATTAATGAATGTTCAGAGCGTAAGTACACAAGATATAGCCACCAATTTAATTTCCATCTTTCATCCCTAGCAATTGGGGCTCAGATTTTTCCTAAAGGACACTTCGATGCCCTTTCTGAAAAAAACCGAGAAACGAACCACGAATCCTCCGACTACTAGACAACTGCCCTCCCTCCTGAGGAGAGGTTAGGGTAGATAACAAAGAGTTACATTATGACTCACAAAAACTTCTAACGCGTTTCCAGTTGTCATAGAAGCAGTGGCCCCAACTACCAATCGGCTGCCCTCATCCACGCTGGAACTGCGGCGCCCTGTTCCAGGTACCCGCTCCTGCACACTTAGCCCTCATATCTGGACCACAGCTACCCCCCACCGATACAAAGCAGACCCTGTTCAAGAGCCCCCAAAAACAAGGCATCACTTGTTGTGGCTGATGAGAAGTTTTTCCAGAGATATAGAGACAAGACAGTCGATAATCAGTGAACTCACATGTCCAAATGGGTCCAGGTGGTTGTTGGTCAGCTTCAGCTTCTGGAAGGAGACGAGCTGTCTCATCCAGTGCGCCCCGGTGGCGGGAGAGTCCGGGTGGACGTAGAGCCTGCCTGGCATGGCGGGCTCAGCCTTCCCCGTCACGGACCTGACGCACAAGACGGTATCATTGTTATCAACCGGGACAAGCATCTCCTGTTCTGCATAGCTATATTCTACTGTCTGTGGACGTGACGAGGCCTCGGTGTGACTCGGGGACCACCAGGATGGGCTCGAAGTCACCTTCGTTGTGCGTCGATTTCTATACACACATTTCCCCAATTAATTCTTTTTTTCTGGTTTTGCTTTTTCTTGGTGAGAGGATTATGTTCGGTCAAAGCCTGATGTGGGGTTTAAACGCACACTGACTGATTTATTCTACCTGCGGCATATTTTTATTGCACATGAAAGGCAGGAGAGATACCTATCACAAAGAATAACACAGTCCAGTATGAATAAACTTTATAAAACAACTTTAAAGTCCGAATTGGTATACTTTCCAAATATTTTAGGGAAGATACAAAAAGTCCACCGACGCAATTTTTTTATTGAGGATAATGGGCTATGCAAAAAAAATGACTTGAAGACAGTTATTATCCTTTAATTTAAGAACACTGGATACTTATTTATATGGATTTTTAGCAAATCCTGTATTATCAGTTATTTATTTCAGTTATTAGTTATTTTTAGTTAGTTAAAAGTATTTGGACAAGTTAGTTAAATTTGATGAAGCCCCGGACAGCCATTGGTCAGTATTAGCCAGATTGGACATTGTTTTCTAACAGTGATGGATCAAGAGAGGAATTAGTTCCAGAGCACGGCTCGGGTGGGTCATTACCGTTGGTATTGGCATGTGATTATCCTTTTAAAGTCTCCCTTCATTGAGAGGCGCTGACCCAAACGGAGCAGGCCCGGACAAGATTTGAGAGGCGGACATGACACTTTGCAAATAGACGCAGGCTATTTATGCTGTGCTCCTGTGAAAGGGAGCCTTGTCCTGACATATCTGTTGGGTGTTCAAAATCCATATTTCGCTACCAAGAGAGAGGGAAATCTCCCTCGGCTGCAATGATAAATAAATCACCTTCTTCCTAATTAAACTTTCTGGACATCCATTTTAGCATACACAGCTCATAATCCCTCCATGGTAAACGGTCCAATGGTGAGAGCACCGATAGTCCTTCCGTCACCACGACCCGCCCGCTACACCGCAGAGGCATCAAGAATACCCTCTCCCGACACACACTACCGTGATTTGTGTTGCATCTAGCGCACATACGACTGAATATTGTATAGATTGTTCGCAAACGCCTCCCTTTAGCCGCATATCAGAGATAGTTTTGCACAGACATACCATTTATTATCGGCAAATTTGTACCGATGGTCGTCGGCCGGCACAACATCCATCAAGAGTATGTATTTAGTTTTGGGGTTCAGCCCAGTGACCTTCACTTTGAAGCTGGGAAACATTCGCCTAGAGAAAGAAAAGAGTCAGGAAGAAAAAGAAAGACGGAAAGAAATCAGATTTAGCTTTCCCGCCAGCTATGCTAACAGGTCAAAACCGAAACAAAGTCAAGCTGTTCTGTATAGAATTTTGCATATAAGGTAAAAACACACAGACTCCATAGGGAGTCAATACATTTGAACACACTCAACATATCTTCAACTTTCTGCTGCCAGTGAGGGTTTTGCAGTTGGAGCCTTCCCTTTGCTGCTGCCTCCACATCCGAATTGCTCAAAAAAGTTTTGCACAGATTTATTATCACTGTGATATCATCCATTCCTGATCCAGGTGCTTCCACAACCGATACACAAACAAAATGAAACGAAATTAACTGACCCCAAACTAAATTTAACCAAACTAAACTAAACTAAACTTTAAATAAGCTAAACTAAACTAAGCTAAACTAAGCTAAAGTTGGACCTAACTTAAACTAAAATAGATTTAGATAAACTAAGTTAGACTGAGGTAATCTGAAACAAACTAGGCTTAAACTAAACTAAAGTCAAACTAAATAAAACCTAAACTAAGCTAAACTCGTTCATTCTAGTACTTTATTCTATTATAACTGATTTGAGGCGGTAAAACAGCAGATCAGCGCTCCACCATTTAGATAATCATTATATAGGGGGACAATAACTGAGAACACGAGTTAAGGCTTTGTCTTACACCACCGGTCCAACTGCACTGGACTGCTTGAATTGGCTTTTTAAATAGGTGTCATTTACAGTCTCTTTACGAGGTATCAGTTCTACACGGCTGATACGCTGCCATCCCAGTGTCAGATCCCCCGACATTAGGTCGTTCTACACTGGCAGTCACATAGCACCAGTAGCCCCGTTGCAGGCCAACATGTCTGACCATAGTCAAGCCGCGACTCGCACTGGTCCCCGAACAATAGCTTTGAATGACAGCCGCTCAAACAGCGCAAGACTGAAATGACAACGACGGAATTGAACGCGGGAGGGAAGTGGCGCAAAGGTTTCAGGCAGGAACCGCAGCCCTCAGTGCGCATCGAGACGCGTCCATTTCCAGTGGGAAGTTATGCGCCAGTAGAGTCCAACTATCCCCGTGCGTATTCAGATTCGTCGTGATTTAAGTAGATCGCTATTTCTGATCAACGTGATATTGGCCGATGGAGGTCATGTGTGAAGCAGGGGACCTAGCAACAGATGTGGTGATTAATATAATCTTCCTTTGTTTAAATTTAATTTACGCACAGAGAGCTACGTCGAAAAGTGGTCCGCAAATATGTAAATCCGTGCCTCAACAACTTGATTTCTACATGCTTTGTTTTCGTTCTGTCAAATCACTGCAACTTCTGGCAGCCGGCATGCTACAACTCCTGACTGGGATTTTCACCATGCTTATAACTGGAGGGGGATTTAATTTGACTGGTTGTGAGGAAACACGACGCAGACACACACCACACTGCAACGAGTTCGCTGCACATCTCAGTGTGGTTGCCACCGCATGTGTAAAAACAACGTTATATGTGAGCCGTGCGCACTGCTGCAGCCTGATAGGTCGGCTGTGGAAAAGTCTGCAGCGTTTTATTTCCCACTGGGACGACTCGAGGCTGAAACATGTGTGCCTGCATTCATGGTGCTCAGAGGTGCTTTGACGCAAAACATCATATGCACGTAATCGTAACTGTTCTTATTTTCACGAAAAATCACCGCATTTCAATGGATTCATATATTTTCTGTGGTGTAGTATTGCTACGGCTGTTCTCAGACTCAAACACCCTGTCCTAGATCGAAAAAGATAAAACAGTATATAAAAAGGCCTTTGAACAGCGGTCAGCCAGCCAGCAGGTTCTAACAGGGCGTCTATTAACGGTCATAAGAAAGGCGCACTGGACTGCTTTGCAGCCATGGCTCAGGTGCCGGTGTTCCTCCTCTTACCTTCCCGCCTTGGTGATGATCATCTCTGTCCCCACTTCGTGGAACTTCATCCAGAGTTCCCTCTCATGTAGGTAGACCTTTATTCCCTCCATGCCCTTCAAAACAGAACACCGCAATACTAGTGAGGTGACCCGGGCTCTCTCAATGATGTTACATGGTGCACAGAAATAGAGTCGTGTCTGCACAACTGCACATAACTTTTGCATAACTCTAACTGTCTTTTGTAGG